>BJBW01005180.1:15050-28099 GCA_004320125.1 Scolopax mira | reverse complement strand
GATGGTTGGACTCAATGATCTGAAAGGTCCCTTCCAACCGAGACGATTGTGTGATTCTAACCAGGGTGCCCTCACGTCCCTGGAGTGTGGAGTGAAACGAAGAGGCTTTCCTTAGTGTGTTTCCATCCCGAGGGGAAGGAGAGTAACGCGTGTGTCCAGAAGGTGGCACCGGCAGCCCGAGATGGTGCTTTTTCTTCTCCATTTTGGGGGAATCTCTTGGGGCTGTGAGAGGTAGACCTGAAGCAGGATTTTGGCACTGTAATCCGAGGCTTTCGTCCAAAGCGTGGGGTGAGGAGACACCTTGGTGCTGGAGAACCCTCTGCTCGGCACCCCTGGGCAGTGAAACCGTTTCGCTGCGAAGGAGAGTGGATAAAATTTTCAGCCAGACTTGAGGAGCCAGACGAGTCAGGCTTTTCTGCAAGAGCCAATCTGGCTTTTATGTTTCCTTTCCTGAGATGGAAGATAGCTTTCTTAATTTAGGCTATGGTTTTCCAACCTCAGAAACCACAGGGATCCATACTGGGTTTTGAGGATATCCTGCTCTCCATGCTGGCCAGTCTATCCCCATTTTCCCTTATGAGCGTTATGGCTCTTGTTTACCCAAAAAAAAATTTTTTTTTTTAAAATAGCCTTTTTCCCTCTTTTCTTCACCTTATCTCCTCTCAGCGGGAGCTGAAAGCAGGCTCCTGTGCTTGGCCAGCTGCTCTGGGTGGGAAGGAGAAGGCAGGCACCGGGCCAGCTGCGGCATCGCTGCCGCTCCTCATCCTCCGGCCACTGCTCCCTGCTCCCTCCGGGGCAGCCCTTGGGGCTCGGTGGGGGACATCAGCAGGCAGGAGAAGCTGCTTGAGGAAAAGCAGCAGGCTGGTTTGATCAGCTTCTGTAGAAGACCCTGTCAAAACGGCATCCAAAATAACCCCCCCCAGACTCCCAGAGCTGCTCTTCTGTGCTGGGTCTTGTGCGATGAGTTTGCATCCAGCGGCGTGAAATTGAAAAGCGGGCTGGAACAAGCTCCTGATATCTGGGCACAGTCTCTTCACTGGCTGCTTTTAGTTCAACGGTGTCCTGAAAGGACCCTTGTTCTTCATAGCTATACGCCCACTGGCCAAAAGTAACCAGTTTAAAATACGGATAATTGAGTCCATTTCAGTTTTGCCACTAAGGAGGGAACGTGTAGGTTGAAAAGAAGGAGTAGAGGAGAAATTTTTCCAAGTTGTGCAGTTGACTTTGTGCTGGAAGAGCCTGCTTTTTCCCCAGTGCTGTGGATGACACTTGGCCTTACACATACGCAGGAAGGCAGAACACGCAGCTGGACAAGAGGGCTGACAACAGAGAGAAGATTTTTGGCCTTGCAGCAACTTCAGATGTTGTTGTTCCTTCTTATTTCTGCCCACATCCTTTGGTTTTTATATAGTCCCTTTGCTAGGCAATATTAGGAGATGCACCCCTCATTTCTTTTTCTTTTTCTTTTTCTTTTTCTTTTTCTTTTTCTTTTTAACATTTTTTTATGTTACTGGTTTACACTGCTTCTGATAGAATCTTTATCAACTGTTCCCTACAAGCTAAACTGCAGGGCTGCTGCTTCCCTTCTGTAGCAGCTGTGCAGGAGAACTGCTGATGAGGAACAAGCTGAGAGCTAGTGAGCAATCATTTGGAGACTGGCTATTAAAAAAAAAAAAAAAAAAAAAGAGCCAGCTAATTAGAGCTTAGAGGAAGAAGCAACACTTTGTACAAAAACACCAGAAGGTGTTCAAATCCCATACACTCCCTGTAAATAGCTATAATTAACCCCATAGTATTCAATTTATTCATTAAAATTTAATTAATATTTGCTGTCCTTGACAATCGTCTTAAAGGTGGGCAGGAAAACCTAGTGGCAGCTGGGTTTCTGTAGAGCAGCAGTGACATTCAAGAGAGCAGAGGCACAGGAGACCCTCTCTGGCTCCTGGTTGTACCTGCGGTAAAACAGAACTGAAACTGGTCACTGGATTGCTGGCAAAGGAGGGGAGGATGGGAGACAGTGCAAAGGTCTTCTACTGCATGCTTCCAGGTACCAGCCAACAAAACTAGCACCCACCTGGGTGATTTGAAAGCAAGAGAGGGAGGAAGAATGAAAAAAATTATTGTCATGGTTACTGACTTGACCACACCAGCTGAGGGCATGGTGTTTACTTGGTTGTGATGTTCTGCTTGCTGCTTTGTCCGAGCAGGGCGAGTTCAGCAAAGATACCTCTCCTGACCTTCATGGGCTCCATCAAAGTAGAACAGCTATTACAGAATCAAAGATTCACGTGGAGTTTGAAGGGACCTCTGGAGATCATCTAGTCCAACCCCCTGCCAGAGCAGGGTCACCCAGAGCAGGTTGCACAGGAACGTGTCCAGGTGTGTTTGGAATGTCTCCAGAGAAGGAGACTCCACCACCTCTCTGAGGGCTCTGCCACCCTCACAGGAAAGAAGTTCCTCCTCATATTTAGGTGGAACGTCTTATAATCACGTTTGTGCCCGTTTCCTCTTTTCCTATCTCTGGGCACCACTGAAAAAAGACTGGCCCCATCTCCTTATTGCTTAAACATGCTGTGCGCTAGTGCACCACTAGCTTGGTGCACTCCTCTGTTGCTCTAGCAGTGGCTTTCTTGGTCATTCATACCACCCATGGTCAGTGTCCGAGTTCTCTTCCAGAACAAATCCATTTTCCCCAAGGAGAAATGCATCGTCATCCATGTAGTTGACTTTAAGGTTTGCTCCAGACAGGCAGGATAGATGTAGAAGACACCAAATGCATTTCCTTCAAGAAGGACAGTGTTTCAGCATTTTTCCAGGTTAGGCAATAGTATAATTTGTGCCCTCACTCAACTTTTCCTAGAGCACACAACAGGATTTTTGTCTTGCATTGTTTTTGACACGGCACTGCTCTGCTGGCCTACAGCATACACCTGATGGTATTCTCCATACTTTAAACTGAAAAAAAAAACCAAAACCAACCACCAAACCCATAAGCAGAAAATAACAGCTTGGGGCATGTTGAAACCGCATCTCTCAGGTCATGGGGAAAAAGCTTTCAGTAGAGAACTGTTGGATAGAAGCAAGTAGGGAAAGGAGATGGGACATGAGCACTATCATTACCACCATCTTCTTGTCTTCTCTCCACTCCTCTGGATGAAACACGATGGGTTAGGCAGGTTTTTGATACACCTAGTGGATCAGGCCCTTCTGGTAGTGAAGTGGCATGCCATTTCTCAATCCTGGGGAGGCAGGCGGTGAGCTGTTGGGTGCTATGAGGTCAGAAGTGCTTCTGAGCACACCCAGAAGCAGAACTGGAGGTTCCTGCTGTCAGCATTAGAAAAGATGGGTGTCACAATGTGGAGTCTCTTTGGCCTCTAGGCCTTGGTGGATAACTGCAACTTCAGAACCCTCTCCTTATAGTCTTTCCTTTGGGCAGACAAGAAGCCAGCCTCAGGCCCACCAGACCATGGGTTGCATGTCCCAGTAGATGTGTGCTCCCAGGCATGGCCAACTCTGGGAGGGCAATGAGGGGCCAGGACGAGCAAGTTCTCTACCCTTGGAAAATAAGTGCCTCTGATGCCCTGCAAAGATGCTCCCACAGGGGTGTCCCCAGTCTGCCAGCAGTAAGGCCAGAAGAGGAGAGATTGCCATTGCTGTTGTGGTCAGTTCTGTTGGCTTCAGGCTGGAACACCTGGTACAGCAATGTTGAGTCACAGCAGCATTTCATCTTGTGTTGCTACACGTGATGAAACAGGTCTGATCTGTCGCTATACTGATGCTAATTCCAGGTAGATTTCAGTAAAAATGAGGGAGATGGAGACGGGTGCTGAGAATCACTGCAGCCTTCATCCTGAAATGAAGCTCCAAATGAGCAGAGTAACTGTCCACAATCACTGCAACTACTGCCTGATTTTGTGGACATCGTTTAGCCTTGCCTGCCTGCCTGCCTGCCTGCCTTCCTTCCTTCCTTCCTTCCTTCCTTCCTTCTTCCAATCTAGGAAATTATTTTAACTGAATTTTTAGAAATGTACTTCCTGCACCTCTCCAGAATTCACCACCGTCTCTGACTTTTACAAAAAGAAGAGCAGGGGGAAAAAAAACCAAACCCCTGGCAACTCCCTGCTAAGTTTTGAATTCAACATTCAGAAAAACAAATACATCCACACGATTTTTGCTTTACTGTTAGTCATTGGTACTAACCTGCAATTAAAAGGCTCAACATTTATTTGTTCTCATCTCTTTCTGAAATTACATTTTCCACTTCCTAGGCCCTGGCCTCAGGCAGTGGATTTTTGAAGCAATCATGCCTTGATAATTAATGTTTAAAGATGAATGTTGCAACTTTTAACACAGTATGTCACTGAGTAAACATCCAGCAATGCCTGGTACCAAAAAAAAAGAACACACAAAAAAATACAAGGCTTTGACTAGAAGCTGCAGGTTTTGTGGACGTTATCCTTGGAGTATGTTTGATTATGGATGGGGGAGACTGCCATGCTTAAAAAATTAAAAAAAAAAAAGGAGAAGAAAATAAATACCACATCTAATGTGTCAGTTCTTTGTGCCACTGACTCATCATCCCAGAAAGCTTGCTGGGGAGCATTAGCTCATACAGAGAGGGAGGAGAAAAGTCTTTGACAAATGATCTGTAGTTGGAACACGACCAGTGCCATTTTGGGTTTTTGCAGGAGGACAGGAGGACAGAAGAAGGGTCAGGAGGAGAGGAAGGGGGAAAAATGGAAAATGGGGGCAGGGGGGACAAAGTATGGTCAGGATTTCCCTTTCTGTTTCATGTCCCTTTGTCTTGAGTCTGCCTTTTCTCAATAGAAGCCACAGCTTCCAGTTGGTCACTAGCCTCGTTGGTTTTACCTGTGCCAGTAGCCCACCCTACCTGGGTGCTCCTCAGTAGCATTATCTGAATCTCTCATTGCAGCATTTTTTTGGCGCTTTAGAAGTTAAGTTAATAATCTGAGACCACCTCCTTAATTTAGGCGTCTGACTTGAGCTCTGCAGTCCTGATTCAGACCTTTTGGAAGACGCACCTCACCCCTGACATTTCCCAATCAGCTGGCACGGGGCAGCTGCCTCTTCACCTGAGGCTCCCGAGACAGGAGAAGTGGGAAAGTACTCACCTGGGCTTGTGAGTGGTTTCTGTCACAAGGGGCAGGGGAGTCCCACTGTACCCCATCCTGCACCCACTAGTTTGGTTCTTCTCCTTCTCATCAGATCTCTTAGTGCCGTCTCTCATACTCTGAAGCCTTTCGCCTTTCCTGGTCTGGCAGAGGCCAGAGAAAAAAATCCTAAACAGATCAGGATACTACTCTGGGCTAGTTTTCTTTTTTCTCTTTTTTTTTTTCCCTTTTCTACCTTCTAGAGAAGAGAAGGAAATTCCCAGTCCAACACACAGCTGGAGGTCGGCAAACCAAGTTGGGAGCAGGTGCTTTGGGCTTTATTAACTCTTTGATGTTCTTTCTCCTGAGAAGAAACCCAAACCCAGAGAGCTCCTGGAAGAGCTCCGTGTGTCTGATTCTGCAATTAAGTGTGAAAACGGAACCTCCCAAATAATCTTGTCTTTCTGGAAGTGAAGTTCAGGCTCTAAAAAAGATTAGTAAGAGAAGCATTCAGCGCTAGTCATCCTCATTTGGGTAACAGGCAAGTCTCTGCCTGTGCTCACTTCTAGTGTTCATTATGAGTGGGCATTAGTGACTTCCTTAGCAGCAATCCCAGCTGAATAGTAAATGAAGTATTGCCTTCTGCTTTAATAATTTCCTGTTCTTTTAGCATTGTTTATATACCATCAACAGCATGCTGATCCATTAACTGCATGTATTTTATTGCTTGGCTATTTTGTTATCCATCGCTTTAGTTATCTGCCCAGATTGCTGATCCTAAAAGGATTAAGCTAATTTTTTAGATGATTTTGCTGTTGGAAGCACAGTGAGTTTGAATTTTTCTTTTCTTTGTGTTTTTTTCTCTTTTTTTTTAACTCCTTTAAAAGTTTTCCAGCAAAGATGAGGAGCTATTTGTACTGAATTTAAGCCTGCTCAAAATAGCTTGCTTATTTTTTTTCTTGATTTTTCACAGATTCTTTAAAAAACAGAGGTCCAGAGAGCAACTACTGCAGGGTACAGGGTGCTTCGGTTACACTTCACGTTAAACACGGCAAAGATCATTCAGCATTTTGCTAAACTGAAACCTTGCCAAGTCCCATGGAATGGAAAATGCTTCGGGAATAAAAGCAGCGTGTTTTTCAAGAAGTGCTTAATCCTAAACAGATCATTCAAATGAAGTGTAAAAAAAAAAAAAAAAAAAAAAAAGACTGTGCTACAACTAATGAAAAGATTTTGTTCAACCTCAGTGGGCTCTCAAACAGGCAGAGATAATATGCTTGCCCTTGGTAGCAGCCTTCATTTAGCTATGTTGCCTTTGCTAGACTGAGAATTAGATTTCCTTCTCCATTGTTTGTCCAGAAAGACTCAAACTACTCAAGATCATCATGTAGGAGCCACTGTGTTTAGAAGAAGGAGCTGCGTTCGAATAAGGAGAAGATACCTCCCAACTTCATGTACATTACCAGTTTTGAAGTCTATGGACCTGAACTGGGCAGGCTCCCGGCACCTTCAGTTGTCTCTGGGCCAGTCTTCAATTGGTGTATTTTGTCTGAAGGGCATTTTGAAAGACATATGGCTGTTGACTGCCAAGGCCATTTCATAAGGACCGGGACTCGTAAAGAAGCAAGCAGAGACACAGAGCAGTCTGATCAGGGGCAGAGTCTCCGAAGTATTAAGGAAGAGGGTAAAATTTAGGGATCTGGCTATCTACCTGCACCAGAGCATAATTTGCTCTCTTTGGTTTTTTTTGTCTTTTGCTCTTTCTCCTCTTTACTTCTTCACTATTAGAATTAAAATAGCCAAGGAAATTTATGCTCCAAATGCCTTCTCTTGTTCTTAAAGCAGCAATGAATGCTGTAGGTTGTTTTTTTCTGGAGGAAAACCTTTCTCTTAAGGTGCCACACACTACACTTTTCTCTCTAGGAGCATGGGATAAGGAGAAAAAAGCTCCATTAATGCCCCTTTTGCTATGTAACCTTTCCTTAAAATGCCAGCAACTGAGCTTCCCCGGAGAGGACAACAAATATTGAAAGAGGAATGTGAAGGGCATTATGAAAGAAGAAAGCAAGAAAAGGGATGTGCTCAGACAAGTTTCTCAGGAAAGGTGATGTAGTACGGGCTGTAGAAAATCTTAGTGGTTGACACAACTTACTCTCTTTCTCAGTAGCTGTGCCTGCCAGCAGGCTGGGAGAAAACAAAACACACAGCTGGGAGTACAGCTGAGCAGATTGTTTTGCCCAAAAGAAATAGAGTAGGTGTAAAACACGTTTTCCAAAGATGCCGTGGAAGTTTAATTGAAAAGTGTCCTGTTAATTAAGGCGGAATGACCCAGTGGATGAAAGTCTCGTTCTGTTGGGGCTGTTCGTGGTGATATTTTACCATTAACTCCTCCTGTGTGCTGGGGGTACTCAAGGGGCTGCTGTTGGGATGCAATGGTATGTCACGAGCACGTAGTCCCGTTCCTAGAGCTTAACAAATGTTTAACAAGCTTTTTAACAGCTGTCTTGAAGATTTGCCTGACTGACTTGCACATATTTCAGCTGGTTTCCTACGGAAATGACTGTGCTCGGCATGTGTGTTGTGCATGTCTCTGCATCTGGGTATATACAAGCCTGGAAACCTCCCTCCCTGTTACAGCAGACCTGACAGAGAGGCACAGGGTCTTTGAGACCCTAAATTTTGTGGAAGCAGGTGGCTGGGGACGGAAGAGGGTCTGGATCTTCTTTGGAGGGGAGAGGCTGCGTGGAGCTGTGCTCTCAGTCATCCTTGGAGACTCCAAGAGGCACAAATCCTCACAGAGCTTAATGGTTTAAAGGTCTTGGCTACAGCCTGAAACGTTTCATCCTTAAAAACACTAGCACTTTGTTCCTCCTAGTACATGTACAGAGCAAAATGCTGCTCATGCAGAGACTGGTAAACACAAAATGCCGTTAGAAGAATGAATGTATATCCTTTTCAGGTAGGCTAGTTCATAAAAACTGGATAAACTGGTAATCAAAAAGTCCCAGCACATGGACTCTTGTGGATTTATTCATTATTAACAGCAGAGTAAGAGCTGTACAGGAGGAATGTCTTAGTATGAAAATTGTATTTAGTTGTAGGACTGAAATGCATGGTCTGTTACCTCCTTTTTATAAATGCTGCTAGCACTGTTCAGACAGCCAGTAGGCATGGCCTCATGCAAAAGAATGTGGGGCTATTTTCCTAAAGTTTTTGTGAATTAAGAACTGGGTAAAGCTGCAGGAGATCCCAAATGTTTTTAATGGGACTACTCTCACGTCAAAATGTCATGTGCCAACTTACGGCTTTCCTGTAAATGAGTTACAAAGGAGACACAAGCAGTAGGACTGACAGTACTGGATGTTGTCTTGGCGTGGGAGGCCCAGGGACCTGTGGAATCCTTAGGAATGTCTGAATAGTCTTCCTCTGCCTCTGCTGCATACCCACTCCTTTGCATTTTCTCTTTTGTTCTAGGTGGAGTCTGGATAAGAGCTGTCAGGAGAGGTTTTTAGCTGGATTGAGGCTACCAAGCGATAGCGATCTTGAACCACCGTTTGAGAGGAGTGGCACCAAAAAGCCTGTTGTTATGCCAGAGTGCTTTAGAGGACAGATAGCACTCCCTCCTTCCCCAGCTGCCTAGAAATCAAGCCATCAATACTAAGCTTCGATCTGAATACGGTAAGTCAGGCCTCGGAAGCCTGCATCCACTGCATGATTGAGTTTAAAATAATTAGAGTTATCAACCTATCATACAACTGGTTTAAACCGAGCCAGGGGAAAAATCACTGGAGCACAATGTTGTGTGGCCAACACTCATATTGACAGATCTCTCCCTCTTGTACCAAAACTACAGTAAATGAGGTCTTTTCAGTACACCCGAAGCACTGTGTTGCTGTTGGGTTGCATCTCAAGAACCCCCTCAGTGACAGCAGCGCTGAGGCTGGAAAACTGCAATGGATCACTGGAAAAGCCCTGCCCACTGCCAAAAACAGTCTCGCTTCCCTGCCAAAGCTCAAGGTTGAGCTTTGTGCAACTTCCATTTCCTCCCCAAACTGGAAAGTGCGAAATACATCTTCTAAGCTGGGTGGTTGCTTAAAGGAATAAAGTTGCAGTCTACTTTGTTTTACTAGGGTAGATCAACAAGGATGAGAAAGGCATGTTGCCCATCAAAGTGACAACTTTGTCTGTCCCTAAAGATGCACTATCCCTCAAGGTTTCCATATCCCTAAAGAGACAGTAACTTTTTAAAAACCTGGTCTTGGGTTTTCCTTGCAATTTTCTGGGCTCCCTTTCAGAGAAGATTTCCCCCTGCTAAAACCTTGGTGGCTAGAGAGATGGGCAGTGTAACTGGCTGCTCTCCTTTTGCATAGAGATGAAAACCAGCTGGTCAGTCCAGTTGGCCTTTAGGCCAGCATTTGATAAAACTTTATTCCTTAGCTGTTCCCACTGAAACTTTTCTGGTGTCACACTCACATATGCAGCCCTTTCCCATTCCCACATAACCCTCTTGCTTCTTTATGAAAGTCATTTTGTGGCTTGAAAAGCTGCTGTCAGGAACAAAGCTATTTAAATGTCTTGTGATTTCTTATGTTTATTCTTTTGGTGTCTGAGCACAGTTGCTAAAAGGCTGAGAATGGTCGCTGTTTGAATTTCTTCCTTTCCCTGCCCCTAAACCAGGTGACATTTTTAGCTTCAAATTGTATAGCAGTTAAACATCAGGTCTGAGAGAAATGGGAAACATGATGGGGCTGCAGCTCTTTAGGTGCTGCAAACAGCCCAAGTCTCCCTGTTAAAAAGCAACCTTTTTTTTTTTTTTTGGTTTAAGGTGTGAACAGTCCATCAAAAAACTACATGAAATCCATTTTCTGGGTGATGGAATGTATGCCTGCCTAGTTTGCTTCCTATTAGCTTATTAACACTTACTGCATCTGTAACTGCTGGTTATTGAAGGAAGGACTTAACCTTCTACCAGAACCTTGGGACTAATTAAAACATGGCCATTAAGGTTTAATGAGAAAGTTGTTACTTTCACCGGTAAACTGGCTTAGACTCGTAGTCCCATAAAGCGCAAATAGCACGTACTGAATCATAGTTAACAAGCAGATTTGGGGAAAAACACAGTCAGAAGGGTGAGCTTGTTGCCTAAGTTAAAAATGAATTGCTTTCTTCTTGCTTTCCCCATCAGTCCTGGATTATTATATATGCTAATATTAATCTCTCAGCGTGGCATCCAGACCTTGTAGGGCCAGTTCTTTCTTCCAGTAAGACCTTTGCATCATAAAATGGCCCAGACAAAATATCCCCAGGGGAAAATCCCATGCTTATAGGAACTGCTAGGGTAGGGTATAGCACCATTTGCCTGCCTAGCTGCTTGTCTTGGGTGGGGGAGAATGGCCTGTTACAAAAGGAATGGCCAACACAAATGGAGAAGAACAAATTAAGAGGTGTGAGGGTGTGTCTAATGGATCCCAATATCGAGAGCAAGGAAGGGAGAAAGTTTTGCTTCTCTTCTGTGCCAGCCTTGGGCAGGGGAGCAGGTCGGGTCCATTTTAGGTCTGTATATCTATCTGTCAGTTCTGCTACCGTATCGTTTGTACCTACACCCAGTGAACTAGCCAATTCTGTCTTCTCTGGTAAATCACTCCTTTAAAGTGATTGGATTTACACTGAAGAAGCATCACATGAGGAGAGTAACGTGTGGATACTATGGGTGCTCATTACTAATGTTATACAGATTATAAAAAAGCCCCACCACAAGCCATTTAACAATGCATTTATAGACAATATGGTAAAAGCAGTAAATAGTGCATTTAACAAAGATTAAATCTGTATCTGAACTCTGTCACTTTGAGGTACGTTCCTAATCTGGCTTTGCTCTTGCTTATAGTGGTATAAAACAAGAGTTACTCTACTGAAGTCAGCAAAGTCACTATCCTATATTAAACTCAAAAGAGAGGAAGTCTTGCTTGTTACCTCCACAGCAAACCCCGCTCAGTTCAGTACAAATACAGCAATATGTTCAAGGGCAATGCAAGAACAGAGACAATTGGTAAATCTGTGTCCTAAATTCAGTACAGAGTTCTTGAGCTGAATTTCCATCCGAGTACTCTTGAACACTACAGCACTAAATCTCCTTTTCCTGCAGTGTAATCTAGCTTCTTTCCCCCAGAAATAATTATATTTTCCTTCTTGTAGACAGAGGCCACATGAAACACATGGTTGTCTTCTGACCAAAAACCTCAAAGACTGTAGCTTATATATATTAAAAAAACCAACAACCCACAAACTTCTGGTTTGAAGCTAAATGCAGTTTTTGAGCCTATCAGCCTTTTTTCATTCCATACCATTTTTCTGCATAGTGGAAAATATGAACCCTTAGGAGGGTAACAATTATCATAAGTTGTTGAAAAACAAATTATCTAGGAAAGCAATTTTTTCCATTATGAAAGTGGCTTGTCATATATACATAGCACACCTTTCACAACCTCAGAAGAATGAGATTATGGCCCATACGTTCCCATGTGTAACAGGAGAAGCTCTCCTCTTTGTACATACACTGCTATCACTCCACAGTTTCTGATTATGTTTTATTCGTATGTAATCATAAATCACTCACAAATCAGTCCAAAGCCTAAAACTAACCAAACAAGTTAATATTTATGGCATGAGCTGTTCATCTTTCCAGAGTAAAACATTTCTTGTTGTGATATGGGAAGATTCCAGGTATGTGGTGTTCAATGGGAAAAAGCGACAGCATGACATCTAGGAGATATAGACATGGGGAAGGGAGGAAAAGCAACAGGGAAAGAAAGGCATTTTTGCTTTTGGCCCACTAAGCAGAAGCAAGTCAACTGAGCAATAGCCACCCAATTCATCCTTCAATTTACTACTCTGCTTTCTGTGACTGTTCAGAGAAGAGGAGGCTTCAGAGATATCTCACTAATGTATGTAAATACCTGAAGGGAGAGTGTGAAGAAGGAGCCAGGCTCTTTCCAGTGGTGCCCAGTGAGGAGACCAGAGGCACAGGTGGTTCCCTCTGAATGTCAGGAGACACTTTCTCACTGTGAGGGTGCCTAAGTGTCAGCACAGGTCGCCCAGGGAGGTTTTGGAGTCTCCGACCTTGGAGATACTCAAAAGTCATCTGGACATTTTCTTGGGCACCCTTTGAGCCAGGAGGATTTGACAAAGAGACCTCCAGAAGGTCCCTTTTGACCTCAACCCTTCTTCAATAGTGTGATGTTCCCTTAGTCCCTTGTCAATGAGAAAGTGAGGCACTTCATTTTCTTGGTGGCTCCCTCCTATTAGGAAATGCAAATTTTAGAAATACAAAGGGTGGCCCATCAGTCAGGAGCTCTGGAAGGGACGCCCAACAAGCATGTAGAGTTTGCAGTGGGAAGGAATTAAATGCTTGTGAGGTTAGGATGGGCAACCTTACCTCTGGCAAATTAATAGAAACAAAAGAGGAGTGCAAGAATGACATATTACTTCCACTTCAGTCACTCTGAGTAACATTCTCATCCTTTTTGTTTCACGGAGGGAGAGCTGTGACATAACTAATAAATATACTTCAAGTGTTACCCGATGACTACAGCTTTGTGCCGGTGGCATTGGGAGCACAGGAGGGATGCAGAGAACTACTGTGAAAGGACTTGTCATGTGCAAAAGCAAAGCAGAGAAATCTGGGTGCCTGAATTTTATGACATTTAATTTCAGTGCAGACTCCTGAAGCCTTGGTGAGTCCTGGGATTATAATCATGTTTTTCAGACTGATTTACTGTGTCATTACTCCTGCACAGGATGAAGCACGGGTGCTTAGGTCCAGGAGCTCTGCAGTGCCACTTATCATAGAAGTTGCACACTTATCATAGAATCATAGAACAGTTAGAGTTGGAAGGGGCCTTAGAGATCATCCAGTTCCAACCCCCCTGCCCTGGGCAG
>BJBW01005179.1:0-76111 GCA_004320125.1 Scolopax mira | reverse complement strand
TTCTCCCTGGCTTGCATTTTTACACCTCACTTCTTTTTATTATTCTTTCTTTTAAATAAGCAAACTCAGTTTTTCTAATCACTCTTCTTTATGAGTTGTTTGTTTTGGGTTTTTTTTATTATTTTGCTTTTCTCCATGATTCTAATCATTTTGGTGTAAAGAGACATAATCCCAACCTTAAGGCAAATCCTGTTTCCTCAGCATGGCACATAAACATTTCTGCAGCAAGGATTAAAACCCTCCTAAAATATCTCAAAGATTAATGAGATATGCAGTGAGTTTTATGTGGCTTCATACAACTTGTTGATTAATTGATTTATATATTAGAGAATATAATTTTAAAGGTTTTTAGAACTCACAATATCTGTCTTCATGAAGGCGAACCTACGTTTTCCATAGATGCTTTCTTTTCTTTCTTTCTTTTCTTTTTTTTTTTTAATCTTTGTAGCATTTAATTGGCAAAATAATAATACCAGAAACAGAATGAGTTCTTTTCTTTGCACTGATTTCTGATTTTTTTTTCCTTTGTTTTTCTTTTTCTCCCCTCCTTTTATTGACCTTTAGAATAGAATTACTACTGTGTTATGTTTCAAATCTCTGGTAAATTTCATATATTTGGGGGAAGGAGTAAAAGTTATATAGCACATCTCTTAAAATTGTATATAGTCTCCAGAATTAGTATTAATCTTGCAAATCTATTTCAGTTTAACATGCTGGACTGAGTAGTCTCTAATTATTGATGTAAGTACCTTGATACCTTGATGCCCCTCTTTACCATGTTCATTGTCCCTGCTTTGATAGCATGGGAAAGCTATTCTCACACCTGGACAATTTTCAGATGTTAATGTAATGCAGTATTTTGAAAAAAAAAAAATAGCCTGGACTATATGGCACAGCAGAGCAAAGCTTCAGAAGCCTGCAGACACTGATCTGCCACTGACTGGCTGTTAAGCATTAGTAAATTTGGCAATTGACTTTTAAAAATGAATGAAATGAACAACACATGTCCTTCTGGGTCTAGTAGGGTTATTCTCCCTAGGTTTTCAGTGAGCACAATGGCTTTCTAGATGTCAAACAAGGTGGTAACCTCAGATATAACACTTTCAACCACTACAGGGAAAATCATGTCAATGTCAAAAACAAAAAACCCCAAAATAACAGAGGAAAAGAGGGATAGTGAGCAGACATTTAGACATTAGAGCATCTAAGAGGTATTGACCAGGAAAGGAAACAGCTGTTAAAAACACAAGATCCTGACTTTTGGCTATTTTGACCAATTCTATTTTGACCCAAGGATTGTGTTTATTCTAATAAAAACATAAATGAAGTAATGCAACACAACGTTTTTGTTTGGCTCATATTTTAAAAAAAGTAACACAGAACAAAAACCCCATGGCTATATCAGGCAAACAAGGAAGAGCAAGCTATGAAACAGGGCATAAAAAAAGCAGTTGTGGATTTGTGGCTATACCTGAAGGAACAGACTGTGCAGAAATTCACTGTTTCACCCAAGGGAATGGCCGATGCCTCACTTCCACCCTAGATTCAAGACAGAAAGGAGATAGAGGAGTTTTATCACTGATTTTAATCAACACCTTCACCAATGTGTTTAGCTGGTGAAGGTGTTGATGCTTCTGCCTTCAGTCTTCTGTGCTTTGCTATTGACAAAAGGTAGCTCGGTATCCAATTCCCGCAGAAGGTCAGTAGGGACTGAGTGGATAACTCCCTTGAAAACCTCCCACTGCTACATCCTCCTCACGGCCCTTTAACCAAAGAAAATCTATGCACTCATAAATAAATACATGCAAAGCATCTTCTAGATTTGTATTCTCCGCTTCCACACCAAAAAAAAAAAAAAAAAAAAAAAAAAAGAAAAAAGGTCGGATTTTGAAAAATAACACATGCCATGAACCTGAGTCCAATTTAGCACAGCTGAAGTGCTGCACTTGTTTGAAATGATCAACTTTTGGAGTAGGAATGGTCAAGGTCACTGCAAACTCAGCCACTTTCCATTTTACGATGTAGATTAAGTGTTTTGCATCTCAGCTTCCATAGTAAATAAAAAAATACTGTAGTTAAATATATGACTCTCATCTTTAGAGCCGAAGGTCATACAGGACTTGGGACTGAATACAGAGGAGGTGGAAGGCTGTTTTACACAGCACTGGGACAAAATTAGGAATTCATCTTTGCTACTTCCTCATTTGTGCTTAGTGCATTTATTTCCCAGTTTCCCTAAGCTTTGATAATTTCTTCTGGTACTGAATACTTAGAAAAAGACTTTGTTTTGCACATCTTTTTTTGGGGCGGGTTTCAGTGTCAGAAAATTAAAGAACCTACAGTATAAAAAATTATGCATTTAAGCAAGCTATGTTATTCCCTGTGAGCGTTTCCCTCAGAAATATAAAGAAGAAGAAAGAAAGGCTCAAATAAATGCTTAGATTTCACTTTACAGCAGGAAGAAGGATTTTTATATTACATTAAATGGTCTGTGCTGTTGATGTCACAAAAAGCAACCTAATTTCTGAATGAAATTATTGCATTATGGAGAAATGGGACAATTTTGTGTGGAAAAAGAAAACACAATTGGTTTCATTAATAATAATAACTGGAATTCATATGTTTTGTGTAAAATTCTCTAAGCACTTTGAAAACACTAAAACCTCAGTTGTGCACATAAAGAACACCACTAATTACTAATTTTTTGTCAAACTGCATCTTGGTGGGAAGTCCAGGCTGGAGTGTGCTTCAGAAAGGACCATCTTTCTTGGAATAAGTATGTGTGGAAGGGAAGTTTTCAAATTGCTAGTGCTTGAAGGAGTAGCAGGATATCAAAGGCTCTTTCACTAACCACCAGAAAAGTCCTTCAGACAGGTGAAAAATAAACAGTGTAAAATCTAACCCTTGGAAACAATTGAGGCTGATTATTCTGTTTCACAGGAAATGTAGTATCTTTGACACAATAATTCATTCAGCACACCATATGCCAGTGACCTCAGCATCCAGCTGTGTAACTAGGTTCTCCAGCCCATGTCAGACAGTAAGAACTTGACCCTTGGGTCGTTTGTATATAAGGCCACTATGAAAAGTGCAAGTATTTCGTGGCATATACTTATCATCGTCAGGCAAAATTGAACAGAATTTGGGGATGCTACATGTTTGAATTAGTTGTCCACATCATTTCAAATCTATTCCCTTATTGCATAAGTCAACACGGATCTCTGCAACCAGTTAAGAAATTCTTGTGAATAAAATGATGATGGTGGATGCATGATACACACCTTTGAAAAGAACAATGAAATGTACTTGCAGAAATGAAGTGTTTCTTAACTCATTATTTCATTTGGGACATGCACAGGTATAAAGAATAAATAGAATTTATTTCTTTTATTCAGAGAATAAAAGGGGTTGTGCAGCCCCTGAGCAGCTTGGCTACCAGGGAGTCCTGGAAAGACACAGGTTTTCCCTCTCTGGACTTCACTCATCAGCTGGCAGGGAGGGAGAGAAGCAAGAGGGAAGAGCCCCTGTGACAGAAAAAGCAGGCATATACAGTCTCCAGACTGTAAAGTGATCACTATTTAGTTTGTGTCACTTCCCATTCTCATTATGTTCTTTGTCAAGAGAATGGATTTATGTGCTGCCATTTTCTGCACTCATTATGGTGTTTGTCAAGTTAATGAATAGTCTGAGGATTCGAATTTCCAATAGTGAGGAGTGAATTATGGCACATGAATTAAAATAACTCTTCCTCTTTCTCAGGTCCTGCATCCCAAACCAAGAGACACTTGCTCTATTTCTCATGTGAGGTACAAGGAGCAGCAGCAGGACAAGATGCACTGAAAAGTCCTGACTGGCTTGGGGAGAGGAAGCTCACACTTGAATAATATACTAGGCTTTAAAATTCCAGCACCTCATTTTCACAGCAAAGCCAGGACAGAAAATGGCATGAAATTAATTGGTAACACTTTATTATAAGTGACAAATGGTTATTAATTTCTTTGATATTCCTTACAAAAACATTAATCATGGCAAGCGCTTTTGGACTTAGTGTGACTGTTGAGATGTGATTCTGGAGAAATTCTGGTGTAATTTAGCATTAATTAATGTCCACTTACTGCAAAGTGTTACCATATTAATCTATTTTCCGTGACTGAGGAAGGAAAGGAAATAAAATAGAATTAAACCTCTTTAACAAGATTCCAATGTTTAATCCGGCAGGCTGCAATGACCTAGATTGCATCATAAGACAAAAGTAAAAAAAATAATATGTTACATACTCTTCATAGCATCAGAGGTCAAAGCCAAGCTAATATAGAGAATACCAGGGAGAAAAAAAACAGAGATAAGACATAGAGACTTGTTTTGTGAAGGAATGGCTCCTGCAGAGCTCGGATGTGCAGGGAAAAAATTCTCACAAGTAATGCCTCCACCTAATCTTTTTTTTTTTTTTGTCTGTAAAATGAGCAGAAGCAACCCGTTGGCACAGTTGGCAAGAAACTAAGAAATTCCCTGAAAATACCATGTTCTCTGAGTAGCAGCAGTATGACCACAGGTGTGACAGTAACATCTGCAGCTCATGTGCAGGGCAATGCCAGAACACTTGGTGAGGAGCAGTCTGCAGTGGCAGCACCAGCTATGTCAAGTAGAAGACAAAGCAGAAGTTATTAGTTTTGTTTCCTTCTCTGTAAATTGAGGAAAGGATAAATTAAAAGGAAGGTTTTCAAAACCTTTGATGTTCGTTCAAGCTTTAGGAAACATATAGGGTGGGGTTTTTTGGCATTTCTTGTGAAGGGTACCCCAAAACCAGCCTGCTCATCATTTTTTGGGAGGAGCCTGCAAAGCTCCATTATCCCAAGCATATCTCTGAAACAGCTTTGGCAACTGAAGGCAGGCAGGATGAAATGTGCCTTTCTTACAGCAACATGTTATTCTACTTTTGGCATCTAATCAGAAATTACCCCTGTCCTGGGGCTTGTCATTTTCCCTCTGCCTGCTCTACATACCATGGAGGACTTTCTTTTTCATTTGTCTCCACAAGCAGGTCATGCTGGTTATGTTTCAAATAGGCACATTTGACATGAGAAACCTCAGAAGAATAGACACTGATTAGACTAACCTTGCCTGATTTTAACTGCTTAAAAATTAGAAAATTGCTCTAAGCTGGTTTCTATGGTCCCTCTGTTGTCTGAGGTCAATGATAGCTATTAGTAGGAATTTCTGAATATTTCCCTTGTCCATTCATTGACCACTAAACAAACTGCTGTGGTTCTGTTCAAACTAAATCATATTTGAGGTAGCTAAAGACAAGCATGACAAATCCCAGCCTTGCTTCTCTAAGTCAGTTTACCTAAAGCTACCTGAGACTTGACTACACATTTTAGTGGTGATTTTCTTCCCCTCTGAGCTCCAAGCAGATGAGGAAACACCTGTGCTTCACCATGTAGAAAGGTTGCCATTTGCCAGTAAAGCAGGTGGAAGGGGTGGTTCTCTTCAATTCCAGGGCAGCAATGGTCAAAAGGCCAGGTCCTCAATAGAGGAATTATTCTTTCTGCTTAGGAAAATTAAAAAAGTATACCTGGGAAATGCAAACACTATGTTGCCATCGTTAAATACATGTCGTTTCAACACAGGATTGCCCCACAGTGGGGGCACTTTCTTCTTGAATATATATAAATGTATAATAGCTGGACTTGTTATTATAGGCTGCTCCTTAAGATACCACCTCCTCTATCAAGCCAAACCATGCTTAGGTTCTTTAGGAATTTTTTAATGAAGAAACACATAATGCATCAAAAATAACAGCATAATGACTGTAGCTTTTTTTGTGTTTGGCAATTCAACTGTCTTGACTAATCTTTCCTCCTTTTTTTTATTAATGTTTAGTCTTCTCCTCTTTTCCACCACCTTTTCCTACTAACCTCTGTGTGGGAGAATGTAGGAAGGCAAAAAATAAAACTAAGATCTGGTCACTAGAAAGGGAGGAGCTGAGCCCTTTTACCCACATGCCCAGGTGCCGAGGCCATGGGACTGCATGGAGCTCTACTCTGCTGTTTTAGTAGTGGAGGACTTTTCGGCAAGAGATTTCCTCTCACCTGCCTGGCCAGACAATGACTTTTGGCTGTTGCTACTGTGGGAAGGGGTGTGTGCATGTGTAGGCAGTCATTTCTGCTCCTCACTCACTTCTCACCCTCTTGTCCTCTGGTTCCAGCAAGGCTAGATCTTGAAGCTCTTAGTTCTGCTCATCATCCAAGATGAAATGCTTTGTTCTGATCAGCAAGGAACCAAAGTCTACTTTTGCCTACATTGCTGAGAAACCCTGGGGGGAACGGACAAGCTAGTATTTAGATTAGCCCTAGAGTGAATAATTATTACATGGAAAGAAATAAAAGATTATTTATTAATTCTCATATCTTTAAACATTTATTGCTTTTTAATTCAGACTGAATGTTAGGATTTTTTTTATTCTCCTTGAGTTGACAGTGACAAATGCACTCCTGAGATGTGATCTACCAGACTGCAGGATTGTTATCAAAGTAAAACCTTATTAAATAAGTCACTTTAAACCAGGGGAAGAGAAGAGAAACACACCACCAACATAAAGCTTCTGGATAATCTGCCAGCTAGAACCCATAGATGGCCAAAAGGGGAAAAATTATCCCCTGCTACTGCACATGGTCTTTAATGTGTTGTGAACCAATTGCTTTTAAATAGCTTGCTTGCTTTTTTGGGATTGCTCAGACACTAGGCACCCAAAACTAGGGAGGTGTTGCAATACAAAAAATAGTATTTGTTCTTGTTTTAGAGGTGGGCCACAGGACCTCTCTCTTTTTTGGGTGTGCGAATGGCTATCTGAAAAGAAAGAAATAAAATCATTGAAGGCTGCCCATGCAATGAAAGTCAGAATTTGTTTAAACATAAATAACAAGGAAGGGGAGTAAACTGTGGAGCCAGCTATGCACAGTACTTCCAGATCTTCAGCTCAAAAGTTCCAACCAGAAGTGCATGAATCACTCTAGATGTATTGGAGCTACTGTACATGCACTAGGACAGAAGACCACCATGTTTTCTTCATTTGCAAAAGCATAAAGAGACATGGTATGTACAAAAGGAGTTGTATGAAAGTCCATGAGAGAAGTCAGATTTTCTTCAAGTCTTCCCTAAAAGTATTTGTTTGGTTGGTTTGTTTGTTTGTTTGTTTAGGGGTTTAGGTGGTTTAGGTTTTTTTCTTTAGTATTTATAGAATCCTAAATATACATCACTTAGGGAACTTATTTCTCTGTTCATGTAATCATGCATACAAGCTCAGGTGCATATGTATGCATACCAGATTCATTTAGCAAAAATGGAATAACTAAAAAAATAAAACCAAAGTCAGTCCCTTTCTGTTGTTCCCCAAGTTTTATTTGTATCTACAGCAGACGCCAGAGCGCAGAAGCCACCAGAAACCTCTGTCTGTAGTACACTTTGAAGGTGGGTGGTGATATTACAGGAAGAATTCTTGCTTTATATGAAATATAATATTAATTTCAAGTACAAAGGCTCTTTCATCACTCAGGGGTCCCATAGTCAACTGTTATATCACCGATAAATTGAAGAGCATTATATAATGACCTTAATAACTGACTCAAAAAAAAAAAAGGAAAAAAAAAGGAAATAATATGAATGAGGCCAGAACTAAGTGTTTACTTTTTAACCTCTGATGAAATTGTGTTACTATTCACTTGAAATGCTTTATTCTTCTACAGCATCTTGCATTTGTCAACGGGTGCATATAATGATATCATCATTATATTTAGACAGTTGACTGGGTTTAAGACATTTAAGGTTTTTTTTCTTTACCAGAGATGGAGATAGTATGCTCGGTTACAGTTATCTATCACCCTAATTCTACCATCACATCATCTTCCCTCACTTCATTTCCCACCAACCACATGTATTCTCAATAGATGAGAGCTTTCATTTTACATACCACGAACCTGAGCCCACGAGACAACATTTCATCTTTTGTATATCCCAGGTCCTACACCACAGTTAAAGAAAACCTTTCAGTCTTTAAAACATTTGTCCTCTTAACATCTCTGGCAAGCCAAGGAATGATATTATTTCCTTTAAACACAGGGGAAATGGTGGTACTGAGAGATAAAGTGACTTTTCCGAGAAAGTCTGCAACAAAGCAGAGACATGAAGCAGAATTTTTCAAATAATAATAATAATAATCATCATCATCATCATCATCACAAAAAGTCATTGCATTCACTGTACAATTATATAGTGACAGATTAGGAGTATTTATTTGTTTTCTCCACTAAAATAACCTTCTATCTTTCAGATAGTACTGAACATTATATATTGTTTTATATTTCTTAGAGTAAGAAATGCGACAGAGATTTTCTTTTGAATACAGTCAGAGGAGACATAATTTTGAATTATTTTTCTAAAACTAACCTGCTAATGCATTAAGGTGATGCTTCAGAGGGAAAGCTATCTAGTCTGCAGTTGTGTGATTATTGCATATTAAAATTCCAATTTCCAGACCTTTACAAAAATACTAGTGACAATTAGATAATATGCTGATGATTTTCATGATGGTATAAGGTAGCAGACTTATTTTCTTAGACTTCTAAGACCATTTCATAAGGAAAGGGTTCTAAATTACGATTTGAGCTGACAGATAAAATTCATTCTCTCTCACTCTCTTTTTTTGCTGCGCGCCCCGAAATGGCATTACACTGAGTTTTGATTTGAGGAGATTGAAATAATTTAACCGCTTGCTTCCCAAGAACTCTCTCAGGCCCTCTCCCACCCCAGACAAAAAAAGATCTTAATCAAATTTTAAAATCTAGTAGCAGATCCAAATCCTGACATTACTAATATCAGAGGCATGGATTGAAAATCCAGCCACAGTAGGCTAAAGGAAACTCCAAATTAATTAGAAATCATAACATAACATTAATACATGGAAAGAGGTTTCATGACATTCAGCCTATGTGAATCAGTGCCACCAGAACTATTTTGGATTGGGAAGTCTCTTCCCAAGAAGAAAGGTTCATAGCTCCCCAGCAGCAGTCCCTGACTTCTCACCATGAGCTTTGTAATGCTGCAATCATCTACAGCTTAAACTTCCAGCCATAAATTTTCCAAACTCCATTTTACACCCAGCAAGATTTCCCTCTTCTTCCACCCAACAAGAAATTTTCTATAACCCCCCTACTCTGATAGCTGGAGAGTCTCATCACATGTTTGGCTTGTATATTACTCATCTCTCAATCAAATCCTTTTATTCTTGGGCTAACAATTTCTTCCAGTTTGATTAGATTTTTTTCTTTCTTGTTGTTCAGTCCTCTAGGAGACTTTTAATAACAATTATGACTAGATGAATGAGGGGTTTTGTTGTTGTCTTGGGTTTTTTTCCCCCATTTTTGTTTTAAGCATAGGGTCTAATCTGTACCTTGTCTAATAAGATCATCTCTTCTCCATCTCTGTGTCACACATCCTGAAATACCTTTAAACTTTTTGATTGTGTTATCCTATCTGTGCTCATAATCACTCTGTGATAGGTTAAACCAGCCATGACTCAGTTTTTCCTAACAGATACCCCTGTGTTCTCAGCAGAAACTCTGACTATTCATCCCCTTGCACTTCATGGGTACCTTCTGTATTTCTCTCCCATCATTTGTTTCAGATTTATTTCATATTTCTCCATTACGGATGACTAAGCTATACTTCCATTGAGATGGGAGTATACTAAACACGTAACTCCCATTGAGATGTCTCAGTGTCTTGTACAATATTTTTGATATTTCCCTATCTCTACCTATCTTACAGAATGTACTGGCATTTTTCATGGTTCTGCCACATTGCTAGCTAATAATCTTCCCCTTTTTTTTCCCTTATTGTTTCGACCTGAGTCACTATATGTTGAGGCAGAAGCCCTTGTTATAAATTTCCCAACTCATCCTTACTCTCTGCACTTGCACAACAACATTCCAATTACATTTCTATTCCTTCTGTGCTTAGTTGCAATGTGGCTTTCCTGTAGGCTATTCCTATCAGTCCTAAATCTTAGGTCAAGAAAATGCTGTACTTTTTATTACAGACCCCATGGAAATTCTCTTTGCCATTTTTCACTTCCTTACAGAGGATGGATGATTCTCTCCTCCAAGAAAGCCTCACACCCTACTAAAAACAGACCAACTGGCATCATTTCATGGATTACTTTTCCTATTTCCTAAACGTATTTCACAAATCATCTTATTTTCATGCATACAGTATCATTCCCAAATTTAATAAAATTTCAAATAAGTACTTTTATGTCCTTAAGAGTACTGACATTTCTAAAGGCTATTCAATGCATTTGCCCTTTACACTGCAGGGTATCTTTTACTTTTGAAATTTCTAAAGTAACCTTAAAACTTTAGATGTGCACGCCCATAACCTGTTGCCATTAAGAAGGATTGAACTAATTAACTTGTTCCTAAAAATGTAGAGAAGAGAGAAGAGGGCCAAAGTGACTGTTCCAGCTGAGATGAGGCAGGGAGTGCATCCATCATGCAGAAGGGTCAACTGCCAACATGCTCGAGGGAACCTCACTCGAGGGATTTCAGGCCAACTTTTGTGACCTATACCCACCACAATGATTCTTGGGGGATGCTGAACCATGGAAATAAAATTTTATATGGGAATAAACTCTAATGCGCTGTGAATCATTATGCAACTGCTGGATACATTTAAAGAAACCAGATTGTCTTCTTAAGTCAAGAAGGTCTCATTGACAAGTTCACATCCCCAGATGGACACAACTCCAAATATCAATCTGAATCTGGGGAAAGACACTGCATGAGGGACTTCTCTGTGGGCAACATGCCCCCTCCAAGAGCTTGCAGACACTCAGCTCCCACTCCTACAGCCTCTATCATCTCCTCAGTTTTACCATTCCCTGGCTTTATTCATTCCCTTGTGTTTGGCTGGTGTTTATACCGATGTGGATTCCCTAGCCATAAAAGGGCCAGACATACAGTTATGGGAAACTCATGGGAATACAACTAATAAACAGTGTAAGCAAAGCCTAATTTAAACATATCTCATTAAAATTAATAACACCATTGAATGTGAGAAAGATCATTCATTGCGGCCAAAGAAAATGAGTATAATTTTTATGCTAAACAATTGTAAGACAGAAATATTTTTCTTCTCTCAAATACTACAGACATGTTTGTGTTATTGAAACTGGATTAAAGAGGGTTCTGGCAAAGTCTCATGTATCTACAGCTAAACCATAAATTGAATTCATATGGTCCTCCCCTCTCTACCCCCCCAAAATGAGTCTCATCTTTTTTAATTTTTGCTTTTGATTTACATAGGATACTTTTAGAGCACAGAGTATGAAAAGAAAATACAATAATCGATAGGAATGGAAATACATAGCTGTACAGAAAAAAAAAATGTGTTTTCTGGCTGGTCATGAGCAAAGTTTAACCCCTAGGATTTGGTATTTGGAAGAAAGATGAGAATATTACTTATTGCCAAAAAGCATCTTTTGTATCTTAAAATCACATACTTCCTATCAATGCTGGTTATTCCTCCTCTTTCCTAAAGAAAAGAGTGAGTGTGTTTCCTAGGGGGCCTCATTCATATTTATAGGCTCCAAACTCACTAGAAAGTTTCATTAAAAGGGCAAAAAAAAATACATATCTTCGAAAAATATTCAAGGAGATAGACAAGAGAAACTCCATTCATTCCCCATGAAGGTAAAAGTTTTAGCACAATTTTTCACAGAGTAGCCATTAGAGAATCCCACATATACACCGCATTGAGGGACTATACCGTTAAGATATGAGGGTTCAGTATTTTGCTCCCCAGACTAATTACCACCCCTTATTTTCATCCCAGACCGCACCCAGCCAGAGTCACAAACCTCATCAGAAAACGAGACAAGAGAGGGTGGTGTTTCACCCAACCACAGCAATTAAGGTTGTTAGGATTCGTGACAGGGTAACCAAGGCACATTGGATGTGCAAATTCTGTTACAGAATTGGGGTAAGTCATCTCCCACTTTGCAGATATGATCAAGTTTCCTCCTTGCAGGAAGCCACATGAATACAAATAAAGCCCATTAGTACCGAAACACCACAGCTATGAGGGTCAGTCCAAAAACATGAGATAAATGTGTGATGGTCAACAGAAATAAACCATATTTACCTAGAATTACCTTCCCTGATAGAAACAAAGTTCTGCCAGAACTGAGTTTGGCAAAACCATTCTGATAGAGAGAGGAGCTTTATCTTGTAACAATGAAGGTTTTGGAAGATGACCTTCAAGGTAATACTAATCTCCTGCAGGCTTAAGAGCAATTCTCAAGAAAGTGTCTTTTTAAGATGGAAAATAAACATCTGTAGTTTTCCACAGCAGCTACGCCAGGCCCCAGAACAGGCAGCAGCACAGATAATCTTAGCTCTACAGCAAAGGCATGAGACTGTGTTTAATGCCGACAGTTTGTCACTCTGCTGACACAGAAGGACTGAAATATTTAAGTGCTCTATTCTCTTAAGGTTTGGTTTTGAGGTCTGACAGTTAGGACCTGGGGATACTTTGCAGCAGTTCATAGGGACAAAAGGGGAAAAAACCCCACAACCTCCCTCTGTCTCTAGAAATCAGGCAAAAAAACAGACAACAGTAAATACTTAGATATATTTATTTCTATTATTTAATGAACAATCAGTGCCTTCTTTGAAGTCATTGGATCTCATTCTTTTCTTTTAATGGGAAGATACCCACAGGGAAATTGCTACTAGCAAATGGCAGACCCTTCATTAGTCCCAGTAAAATATACTTGCAGCCAATCATAGCTTTAATTAAGGATCTGACCCTGCTCCTAATGCAGACAGTGGCAAAACAGCTATTAGCTCCAGAGAACAGGAGGAGGCATGGAATGTAGCCCAATTGAACCTGGAAGCAAGTTGCTTGCAAGCATATCACAATTTCCATCAGTCATTGAATAGAGGGCTGTAAGGGACCTCGAGGGACTGACTGGTCCATCCTTCTCCTCAAAAACAGGCAAACTATTCCTAAACTACTCCTGACAGCTGCTTGTCTAACCTGTCCTTATAACCTCTTACAATGCTGGAGGTTCCTCTCTTTCCTGAGGCAATCTCTCACTGTGCTTATCTACCCTTAGCCTTAGAAAAGTTTGGGTATTATTTTTCCCTCCCCTACTACCCAACCCACATCTCCTCTGCTGTTTTACCTGCCTGGTGGATCATTGCTCTGGGCATCATTCTCTGAAGCCTCATGCCAGTATTTAAGCCAGTGCAAAGAAAGCAGAAAGATCAACATCTCTCAGTGCTGGTGGTATTTCAGACCCACGCTGGAAAAACTGATGCCATCATACATCTAACTTTCAGAGGGGACGTGGGTCACCTTGGCTGGACCTTTACTGAGCTTTGCTGGAACCTTCTCCACCTCTGGCAACACAAAGTCACTTCAATTAAACTCACCATTTCCCAGGCCTGCTGCTTGAGGATGATAATTGTAGCTTCAGGAGGGCTGACTTTCTGGTGTTAAACCTCCCAACGAGCTTTAAGAACAAGAAGCAGCTGGAATAATCTGTTCAGAAGAGGCACATTTTGAATTCATTATTTATGCCAGCCTGCAGGGGGGAAATTGTTGTTATTCTCAGTTAAACACCATTTGGCGACCCAGGACTCCTCCCATTACCTGCTGAGCTAAGTTAGCATGTTGCAAAATGCAAAATAAAACTTAATTTATTATGATTAAGCACCATGTGACAAGTAAATGGTCCCAGCACAGCAGTGGCCAGAATGACTTTCTTCCTGAAAGCTCTGTCTTCACTCATCTGATACTTGTACTTGTTTGTCTCCTTGATGTTTTTATTCCCTTTTTCATTGTCTGCCTCTGTGTGGGAAAGATTACATATGTGTTTTCCTTGCCCTCAGACTTTTACTTTCTGATGCTCTAGCCTTTTTGTGTTTAAGAACTGAATATATTTTGCTGTGTGGAGAGGAACAGGGAGGGAAATAAAATTTCAAAAGCCTTAAACCACCCCAAAATAAAAATTTCCAAACCTAAAACTCTATCAGCTGGCCAGCCCTGCAGGGATGTCACTCTGCCTCTTCTGCTTCACAGAATCACAAAATCATAGAATCTTAGTGGTTGGAAGGGACCTTTGAGAGCATCGAGTCCAACCACATTAAAAACAAAACAAAACAAAGCAACAACAATCAAACAAACAAAACTCAAAAAAAAACCCAAACAAACAAACCCCACCCACCTTTGCTCCTGGTTCACTAATAGCCAGCTTAAACTTGTATACATCATTTCAGTTGATTTGAAGCATTACAGCAACCAAACTATTTCTTCTTGTATGAAATTAATACAAGACAGTCTTAGTCAGGACTTATAACAGCTTAGTCAGGGCAGGGGATGAGTCCTCTTGATTTCAGAGAAGTTCAAATCAAAAAGAGTCATTTTCCTGTTTAAGATTTAAGCATTAATCCTCATAGTAAAACCTTAGCAGACAGTTGAGCAGCACTCATTAGTTACCAGCGAAATACAAATGGCAATACGTAATTAGTTTTTCTGGTGCAAACACATGCAGATGTAAAGGTTTGAGTCATTGTACAGTTCAGAGTGGGATACGAAATAGAATAAAATAAGTATTTTAAGTGAAGTCATATATAACCTTAGACCTTCCAAGTGCTACAGGACACTGTGCCTACCCTTGTGCTCCTCTGAAAAAGTAGAGCCCCCGTGTGTTCTTATTCATTAAGGTTCAGGGTCTTGCAAGATAGAGCACTGGAACCACCACCTGTAATATTGTTTTCCAAAGTGATTTGCAAAGAGCTCACTTCTCTGTCTTTCAATGCCCCCCCACATACACACACACACACACACACACACACACACACACACACAGTTTGATCCAGTAAATTTCCCAATATTCACCTTCATAAAATGTTGGCCTTCTCATTTTTTCAGTATTTTGTTTAATTCCATCTTTTATGCAGCAAAATTGAAGACTACTGTGAAAACCACTGTTTGTGGTTGAAGAAATAAATAAGATTCTCTAATTTCCTACATAAAAAGGAAATGTTTTTTGCTTCCTTGCTTCTGCATTTTTGCATCTCAGGTAATTACTCTAATTATTTGGCACATACTCTCTCTCAAATGTTGACCACACAAACCAACTGGGAACCTTCTACAACTTCTAGCTAGTTCAGATGTGTCCAGGACTAGTATTTTCTTGGACTGCCTCTGGAAAATTCTTGTGGCTTCTGTGTTTGTGGGAGTGAAACAGAGGTAAGTATATTACATCAACCGGAATGCTGCAGCACATATACTCTCACTACTGTGAGACAAAGTAGTACCTGTTAGTGAAAATAAATCAGTCTGCATTTAGATAGAGGTTAACAATGGGTCAGAAAGCAAACCCTGTGGTTAAGGACTTACCTTCCAGTCCTGTGTTAGTGGTGTATGAACAAGTTTTCAGCTTTGACACTGTCCAATTTCTGATACTGTGTACCACCGCTGTGCTGTTATTCATTCAGAACTCACACAGGAAAACATATTTGTCTGTCTTCTAGTAACATAATCAGAAGGGAAGGGGAGGCTGCAGGGATTAAGGGTGAAACAAGACTTTTTATGAATCTCATTCATATCAATCAAAGACAAATGCAAACAATTCCAATATCTTATTTTAATGCTTTCGTTTATCTTGGAGTTTAGTTGCCATAAAAAGTGTATGTTTAAAATGTCCTTTGGGGAGTTACAGTCCCATAAACTCTTGTAACCAAGTGACATGCAATAATGAAACTACCTCTACAAAGTACAGCAAAATGAGATTTTTTTATTGTAATCATCAAATAGTTTGCCTCAAGGCATTGATTGAATTATACATAAACCTTATGAGCTTTTGGAAGGGAAAGAAAAGAAAAAGAAAAAGAAAAAGAAAAAGAAAAAGAAAAAGAAAAAGAAAAGAAGAATAAAGACAGAAGAGAGGAAGATGGTAGAGGAATGGAGGTAGGAAGGGGAGGAGAGGGAAGGCAAATCTTGGAGAGACAATTCTAATTGTATCTTGTTAGAGGGACATGAAGCAAGTGGTACTATAAAAATAGGAAACAAAGTGTTAGTTTAATCATTTTACAGAAAATAATTACTGCATGAATATGATTGTGCTTTATTACTTATCTTCCAATGCTCTAATACTATAAAAAGGGAATATTATTTTTTAAAAAAATACAAATCAGAAACATGTTAAACTTAAAGCTTCATTTCCAGTTGATGCACATTCATCCTTCCAGATAGAGTCATGCATCTAGTAGAAAAGTTATTTGTAAGCCCTTTGGGATGAGGCTTGTCACTATGCTTCTGAAATCTTTATTGCAATGAAGACCAATTACTTTTTTCCCCTTGTTATCTAGACTCCTACTTGTGAATTAAAATTCAGATTTTGAAGGTAACAAAGTTATTGAAACTGCAGCTCAGGTCTGAGCCTCGATTCCACTGAACTCCATACAAATTCAGTTTCGTGTGGTTTACTTTTTATTTCAGGTCTTCGCATATTTAATTTCTCTGACATTCATATACCACAATTATCTATGGAAATATAGCATTTCTGCACATAATTGCTAATGTGACATATGCAAATGTTTTCTCTCGGTATATAGCTAGAGTGATAGTGGAGTTACCACGGTAATTATAGCTGGGAAAATGAGGTTGATGGTTGTAAAATATAAACAGATAAAAACATAGTCTATTTCAAGTTAACTTTCAAGTGGAATTCAGCTATTGCAGTCATCCCAAGGCAAGAAGAATTGATCTGTTTGGCATTGGAGCTGTGCAGTTTTCTTAGCTCCTGTCCTGCATCAGAAGATGATGTTTGCAGAACGTCTTACAAACAAACAAAATAAAATCTAGGATAATACTTACGGGTCATAGGATTTAATTGAAAATGTACTGGAGTTTTCTTTCCATAAAATATATACATGGAAATACTCATTGGTTTCTGTGGAATACAGAGAAAGAATCATTCTCTTCCCAAAGTGCTTTGGGCCAGTAGGAAATTCCTTCTGCCATCAAAATTTGTCTTATTAATCATTTGAATTTGTCTGTTCCTCATACTTTTAGTATTTGCATTGTACTGTATGCTGATGCAGTATGGAATCCTTCACTGATGGATGTTTTCTCCACAAAATTTCCATCAATTCATGACTTTTGCATGGACATTGTGAAGTTCTGGCCATGGGACACCCCCTTGTACTTCACGGAGGGCAAACAGTGCAAGCCATGTGATGGAAAATGCAGAAAAGTGAGACATCTGACATCCTTGAGCTATGAAACATTTTCTTCTAATGACTCCTTTACAGGGAAAAAAGTTTCTTATCCTTAGATATATTTGTATGTTCTCCACAGCTTTCAGAAAACTGTCTGCATAGCGAAATGCAGGTCTGACAGCCACAAACAGGTTAAAGGTACCTGTTGAAGGAAGGTCTATTTTTTTTCCACCCATATTCCAGCACTGGCATTTAGCAGGGTTTCACTAGGCGCTTCGTGAACCTGGCACACAGCAAAGTGACAGTTGCCTCTGGCACTCGGCACCTGTCACCAGAGCCACAGTGATCAACGTTTCATTTGCCCTTCATGTCAGGAAGGAAATTTTTTTTATTATTTTTTTTTTCTTAGTGATCAAATGTGAGACTTCCTTCAAGTTTGAAAGCAGTTAATTCAACAGCAGGGATTAAAAGGGGACCCAGGTGGTAAGGGAGGAGGGGAAGAGTAATGCCACTTGCTCTGAAAATCATCAGGCAGCAGGAGCAATCACAAAAACCTCAAGGTCCCTCCTATCCTGTCACTCTGCTCCAAGCTCCACAGAAGGGGGAGGTGATGGGGTGAGTTTTTTGCAGTGAGGTTGGGCGCATAACCCCACACCAACCTTGTGTTCATGCCCACTCCTGGTGCTGCACACAACTGAGTTTAATGTTTGAAGTGAGATAAAATAACCTAAGGCTGGTAAATGAGTAAAAGTGAGACAGATGCATCGAAGGACAAAGTCTGCATGTTCACTTGCATTTACTTTGGTGGTGATAAGTACACCTCCAGCGACATCTTCATTAGCCAGTTGAACAAGGCCAGGAAACAATTCCAGACAGCCGAACTTCATTATCTGTACAGGTTATTTATTTTTGTTTGTTTGTGTGTTTTAAGACAGTTGCTGCAGTTTTGACCTGAATTAATAAACTGGCAATGGTTTCAGGAGGCATGATGGCCAAGGACCGTTCCCGGTAAGTGAATTTGGATGTGGTAACCCCAACTTCCACAATAAGGTGCTTCATTAGCATGCTGCATGCTGGCTTGTGCTACTGATGGCCGTCCCCATGGGTTGGTGCAGCTGCAGCATAAGGAGATGGAAGACATCACACCTCAAAGACCGTCAGGTTGCCAGCAAGAAGTCTCCTGTGGGCTGCGCAGACCTCTTGTCTGCTTATAGAACGCAGTGCAATTAATTTTCTTCTTTAAACTTAGACATCAAGCCCTTGTTCTGAGTTATGGCCCAGGGGCAACAGGCAGCAGAGTGGGATGCATGAGAATGTGAGGCTGATGTTTTTAGCTCCTAGGAACGAGCGTGCCAGACAGAGTTCATCACTAACCTCCCTTGTTTTTAACAAAAAGGCTTTGAACTTCATAGATTTTTAACAGAACATTTGGGGGTCAGCCTACTGGTATGTGTCAGTTCGACATTAGAGCATCTCAACAAGGTTTATACCACGCCTGCCTTTTGTCATGGAAGTCACTATCTATTTTTGCTGCTTTAATCATCTATGATATTGTTAGAAAAACTGATTGAATAGCCCAAAATGAACTAGTTGTACATTGAACTAACCCACATCAGTTGCTTCTGCATTATCTGTCACTGCTTGTAATGCTCTTATATGTATCTGTTCTGCAGAACGTACCTATAGAGGGAGAAATAAAAACATACACATATATTTGTATGGTTTCTTTCATCCTTTGCAACTTTAGGTTGACTGGAAATGTCTTTCCACAGTTTACAAAGGTCATCTATCCTGTAAAAAATAATTTTAGAATATAAACTATTCTGATGAAAATAATATAGTACCCCCCTCTCAAATTGTGATTAATGTCTTTCTATAGAAATATCTCTTTGTAAAGTACCTGAAAGATTGTCTAAAAACTATCAAATAGTCCTGGATGAACTATTTTAAGCTTCATATTTGGGTAGGAAAGGAAGTAAAGAAAGAGAAATGGTGACCATTTTCTTTAATTGGACCCATCAGTGGTTTATAATGAAAGAGTACTTCAAATCTCTCAGAGTTTGAAAGCAAGGAAAATATCACTTGTGTTACAACAGACAAAGATTTGATATTCCTAAACAGAAAATATTAGAGCTATGTATTATAAACATCCCTCTCAACTTAAATGAGTCAGAAATAGCCCTTTGATGAGTACTTTTCTTACAACAAGGACCGGTATGCAACTAAGTTCAATTCTTCATTCCTTTCATCTAAACAAAAGGTTTCTTCCTTCTGGAGGGGAGATAAAATAAGCAGTCCCCATTCATGACATGGTCTCCAGCCAGGTTTCAAGCGTGTGCCCAGAAGCTGGGGGACATCCTCCCAGGATGAGGATGAGGTGTTTGAGTTTAGGGTGCTGTGTACCGCTGCACTGGTGCTATATCCAGCTGAAAGGTTGCCTCCAAACATTACAGGGACACACTGGGTCTAAAGGTCCCACTGGGATAAATTTTCCAGCGAACTAGGATCAGCACAAATGGGAAGAGTTTAAGAAACTGGATCTTAAGTGTTTGTAGCTTGGCTGCTGTCACCTCTCATTGCAACACCAAGTGACAAGGGATGCATCATCCTCCCTCAGAGGTGATGAGAGAACAAACCGAATTCTGACTGGCATTCAGAAATAATGGTTCCTAAGATCAGTTAAGCTTTTGCAGACTTTTTTTTCCAGGTTAACAGTTAATTTTAACTTCTTCCCCTCTTTTTTTTTTTTTTTTTTTTTTTTTTTGTTAATGAGGGTGGAAAGGAAAAACCCATTAACCCATTTCTGAGACAAAGTACAATGATCTTAAGCAAAACTGCAGATTCCCTCTAAGACAAACTTTCATTTTGTCATTTCATTTTTCTGAGTGCGCACACACACAAAAAGACTAATTGCAGTCAATATGGCATTTTCCTTTATCACACTCAAATGACAAACCCCAAGAACACAGAGGGCTGTAAAGTACGTAGTTATCTACTCTTCCCATAGTGGTTAGAGAAAATATCTTACTCAGTACATGACTCTCTCGAGGCAGGAATTCATTCACTTGCAAAAGAACACGTTAGAGATTTTTAGGAGATTTTTTTTCCCAGTTCTTTGGCCCAGGGATTTCAATGTAAAAACTCCTGCAGTGGCAGGAACTGAATTCCTGAATTCCTATTATATTCTATATATTCCTATATATTCAAAATATATATATTCTTGATTTCCTATTATATTATATAAAATAGGAATTACTGAATTCCTATTATATTTCTATTTATTAAGAAGTGGATTTGGATGCACTACTGAACTGACAGCAAAGGATTTGTTAGTTTATTATTTGTTTAGTTTATTATTTAGACAGGAGTAGGTATCATTATCCTCTGTCCAAAAAACATTGAGCGTTTCTTTGTCTGACCAACCAGTGCAATGCTGTGTGAGTCAAGAAAGGCAAGTTGTATCAGCAGATGAAAACCAGGAGTGTCCCAATTAGAAAAAAAGGTGGCTGAGGTGTCCTTATACCTCCAAGGGTTGTCATTGGTATCACTGCTCCTCCCTGGATTTGTCCCTAACGCCAAGCCAGCCTGGGGATGTGAACCTCCACGTCCAGGACTAGATCATCTCTAGAGGTCCCTTCCAATTCTGATGATTCTCTCTCATTCTGAGTTTCTGCCTCTCCAGGGAAAGTAAAGTAAGGTTTAAAGACACATGGAGAAAAATAAGAGAGCTATGATGTCCCCGAGGAGGTTAAGCACTTCCCTGGGTTGAGGGGAAGGATGCTCTTCAGTTCTTGGTAGAAGCTCAGTTTCTGCAGGGAAGCATGGGGTGCTTCCCTCCAGCCCTGCTGGCACATTAGTGTTTGGGGCACTTCCCCAAAATACAAGTTGAGCCATGCAACTGCTAAGGAGGACCCTTGTTTCACACATCCCAGGCAAATCCTCCTACAGCTGGATAACAGCACACAAACAGCAAGTGGTGTAACCCTTCTGTCATTCTTTAAATAAAAGTAGCTTTGATATTCTGGGGGCATGTTGCATGTTCTTAAAAATAATTTATTAACAGGTTGGGTTTGGGGGTCAGGTCCCCAAACTCCAGTCGCAATTCTCTGGGTCTCATGCAGCCTCTGGTTCTTGGTAGAACAGAGTGTGGTTTATATGGCCTCCTGTGACTTGCTCTGTGTTGATTAATAGAATACATACCTCTCTTCACATGACAGTTCAGCAAAGAGACCATTCATGCAAACTTTTTTCTGCTCAAAAAGCAGCTTAGTTTCCACAGCTCTCTGTTGAACCTAAGCATGCAATTCTGCTATGGTTTTTGGTCTGTTCATTCTGGCATGAAGCAAGTATTTCAATCCATAAGACATCCTTGTGCAAAAATTACAATATTTTGTGACAGTACCTACAGCTTACAGAAATCATGGAGATGGCCCGTTTTACTCAAAGAATGACAGACTTGAAGAGCATAGCAATGGTCTAACTTGCACCAGCTGGCCCGAGGGCCAGACTTCACTCCTCTGGGCATTTTGAGAGCTTCTGCAGCTGCAGATCACTCTCCCTGGCCACTTTCAAGCCATTGATCTAATCACAGGCCTGTTTTTTCTTTTTACACCCCCTCTAAGCTTTTCTGCTTCCCCCCAGTTCGAGGAGCATCATTTATGTACATGAATTATTAGCAGGTGGGGGAGATGTTCATCACTAAAACAGACTCCTGCTGAAACCACCATATGCTGGTTTGTGAGCAGTGTCCCTCACAAACTGGAAGAGCAGACACCTGGCTACTCTGCAGAGGCAATGTCATATGGAGTTCAGGATGGCTTTGTACCCAAAACAGTATTTAAACTTTCAACCTTCAAGCAGAGTCTCCAGGCTGCATCTCATTTTCCTTCTTTCTTTCCTAATTTGTAACCAATACTTGATTTAGTAAATGCCAGAATTCAACTCTAAAGATGAATGAAAAAGCCTCAGGAAACTAGTGACCTCCTTAATAAAAGAATACAATAACTTTACTAGATTTAACATTTCAGAGATCTATAAAGATTGGATTGGAAAGATTTTTTTTTTTAATCCTTTCTGCAGGGGTAAAATGAAAGCACCTGGACCACACAGCTGGTTGCTAGATACTATGTGCAGTGATAATGACAGAAAGTATTGATGTTTGTTACAATTCAGAAATAAGCAGGTAACAGAAAGAAGACTTTTGAAATATCTGCCACAGAAGCCTTCTTTAAAGGGAGCTCAGAATTTAAAATTAAAAATAAAATCTATCCCAGATGTTTTTCGTCTTGATTTATGCTCACTTTTGGCTCCCCCTTACAGAATGTTTGAAAGTATTACCAGTTTCAATTATCTTCTCAAACTGTTTTCTGTGAAGCTGATATTACTCCCTTGCAAAGAGTGAGTGGGGCTGATTATCCCAGAATAAATCACGATCTGTTGAAGTTCTTTGAAACACAACAGCTAAAAGTTGCTGCAAGATGAAAACTTTATCTGATGAGGAATTTTTTGCAGAGCTTCATAGCAACTAGATCATTCAGTCAGCTAAATTATCTATGTTCAGTGCTCAGACAGGGCATAAAATGAGATTATAGCAAATGAAAACCAAGGAATGTCTCAAAAAGCTTTTGTCACCTATTTACATTACTGCATGAAGGCTGTGATACATCTCACCTGGATTTAATCATACTGAAGTGAAACATCTGACTTAAAGAGCCACCTTGGTTTTCCTATAATTATGAGCAACCCGTATAGATAATAGAAACTCCTGGGGATAATTATTTTCTTCCTAGAATACTTCCAGATTATATGCAATGAGTTGTCCTCTTGATGCAACTGTCTCTATGTACTGTCAATAAAAGTTATACACATAATTAGTTTTGATTAGTTGCTGTAACTTTTTAACAAGGTGGTTAAGTGAGGCAATTGTTTCCTTTTAGCTTTTTACTTATTTTTAAGTAAGTTTAAATAATAAGATTAAAATGCAGGATGAGCCAAAACTTTCTTTAAGAAACCTGATGGAAATAGGCATGAAGAAATTTGACTTTGAGATTTCACAATGATTTCCTCTCCTGGCTCACGAGATGAAAGTACAAATCTTTAAACTATAGATTGACCTTGCCAAACTTAATTTGGAATATCTGAAGATATCTGAAGATAATTTTTTCCTTTTTTAGGCTTCGAAATGTATTATTTTGCTTAGATTTTGGTAATCTTTATATTTCTCAAAAGAAAAAAGGGTAGTTTCTAAATCAAAAAATATTCTGCTGGAAATATGGTCTTTCAATTATTAAAAAATGTTAATAATGAAATAATTCAAAACAGAGCAGCAATACAAATTTAAATTTCTAAGAATATTAATTCTCTGGTGATAATGCTTTACTAGAAGATTCCTGAATAGACCACCTCATTGCAGGAATTTAAGCATTGCAGAGCATATGTAAAGAATCTGGAATAAATGAGATCTCATCAATCTCTTGGGGTTGACCGCTATTTCTAAGATTGTTTTAAAATTTGATGATGAGAAGGTTTTGTTTATCAAAAGACAGCCAGAGGGGACTGGCAACGATCAGACCTGTCTTTAAACATCCCATTATCCTTGATCCAAAATGCAGACTGCATTGCACAGTGCAAGCAATGTCAGGCTGAGCTCCACAAGCAATGCTATGAATGTTTCTAAGCATTTTCTTCACTGAAAGACATCTTGTAAAGCCCTGGGATTAAAGAAAGGGCTGTTAAAAAGTGTCAAGAAAAGTTACAGTTCACAAATGCACCTTGATAGGAAACATTCCTGCTAAAGACAATGAGAAAGTACATACAGGGCCACCAGTTCAGATTCTAATGCGAGGCTATTTTCAACACAGTTGCATGCAAATCAATTTACTTTGATGCAATAAACATGTGCAAGGTTGGCCCTTTTACGCAAATATCAATTAAACTCCACATAACAGAAACAACTGCTGGGTTCAAACATGCCAATCACTGAACTAAGTAGAGAGATGTGTAAAAAACCCACAAGCATCTCGAAGAAAAGACTTAAGGGAGAACATGAATTCACACCAGCATGAAAAAAAGCTGGAATGCAGCCAGGCTGCCAGATTTGGTACCCCATGCAAAATGATATGGAAAGAAAAGACATAGTGTGCAACTTCTCAGGTTAATGCTACAGTAACAGTATGTAAAACCACAACATTTCAGTTTTAATAGTACTCTGTGCTTCAGTTTTAGTTGTGCCATCCCTATGTGCATGAGAGGAATTAAACATAGACAAATAAATTGAATTTGACCAAGGGCAAAGCTTTGAATTTTCTTGGGATCTTAGGAGCTGCTCAGGAAAAAGATTTTCTGCTGGGCACAGGAAGCAAAAGCTGCCCCTCTCGGGTTCATTTCAGACTATGAAGTTGTTTTGCTGTGGGTCTAAGGCAGAACTTAAAACAGGTTCATGACTCCAAAGTCCAGCTTCACACAACTTTTGAGTCAATGAAATATTCCTCGCCACCAGAAAGGGAATCCCATTTATTTAAGGAAGGCTAAACCATGATATTTATGCTCTTACTCCCCACTCATTTTGAGGAAATCTGTTATTAATGATACCTAGAACGATTTTTAGGGAAAAATATGTGGCAGAAGAGGTCAGTGTCATTATTTCCATTTTACAAACAAGAAGAACAAGGCACAGGCAAGGTCAGCTTGCACATGTGTGTCAGGAGTCTTCAACTGATACTTTAATGTTAACCCACAGTTCTTTCTCCTCAACTTCTCATTCTCTGCCTCACAAAATCAGCTTTCCATACCTGCAATCATGATTAATTCTACCACACCTGTATTTCATACTCATATCCAATATGATATCTATTGATGGAATCTATCCATCTTTTTTTTTTAACAGTTGGCTCAAAACGTTCACAAATGCATTGCAAACACGTTGAGATAGAGGCCATCTTGTTTTGCACATTTCCTGCAGACAGACACTATATCCTGGCCCACAGTTGGAGTAAGTGCTTTACAGCACATCATTCTGCCATCATTCTCTCTGATTTTAAATAACTGGGCAATTCACAGCATTAATTATAGCAATTTCAATAAGGCATAAAATTCTCTTTCACTGATGTTGTGTTAGTATGGTTCTAATGTGCACTTACCTTACAGTTGTTCCCCAGATGTGAAGCACATCTCTTTTGGACCAATAATTCATCTTATTACAAGCAAGTCTTGAATTTATAGCTTTTCTAGAAAAAAAAATTGAAAAAGAATTTGAGAAACACCAACGATCCGAAGCAAATTCTCCCAAAGCTGTAAGAACTTTTTTTGGTCAATCAATAGAGAGAAGCTTTTTCAATTTAAAAATTAGATGAAGCTCTCCTTGTGTATTATACAAGTAAAGTATTACCTGTCTCTCACCAACCCGTAGAGGCTAGCATCTTTACCACCTCTCTGCTTATTAACTCCTCTCTCTGTTATGAACAGACCTGATACTGTTTTTCTCTGACCAACTGATTGACATAACAAAGTTAACCTTAGAGCAATTGCTCTTAACCCTTGGCTGCCTTTGACATCTGCTATTTCAGGCTGGATTAAAGGGTTGTAGACATGAAAGCTTGCTAGGTTTTTTTGTTGGGTTTTTTTTTGCTTTTTTCCAGTATCACATTTCACAGAATCAATCACAGAATGATATGGGGTTGGAAGGGACCTCTGGAGATCATCTAGTCCAACCCCCTGCCAAAGCAGGTCAACCTAGAGCAGGTTGCACAGGAACGTGTCCAGGTGGGTTCAGAATGTCTCCAGAGAAGGAGGCTCCACAACCACCACTCTGGGCAGCCTCTTCCAGGGCTCTGCCACCCTCACAGGAAAGAGGTTCCTCCTCATGTTTATGTGGAACGTCTTATATTCAAGTTTGTGCCCATTTCTTCTTGTCCTGTCCCTGGGCACCACTGAAAAAAGACCATCCTGTCCTCTTGACACCCTCTCTTTGTGTATTTATAAGCATCAGTCAGATTCCCCCTCAGCCTTCTCTTCTCTATGCACTTAATGAGACTTCCTCAGTGCACTTACACCACCTTAGACCAACACAGTCTGTCTCAGAGAGCCCTTTTGCTCAGGGTGCCTGGGGAGGAATTTCAGATGCAGGTGCAAACACACAGAGTATCAAGTCCTGCTGCAGCAAAAGTGAAGATGTAATATTTCCCTCTGGCCTCAGTGTAAAGTGGCTTTCCAGCTCTTCCTGCCACCAAGATACAAGAGACAACTGTTGAGGTGAGGGGATCAAGCCCTACATACTCAGCTCCCTCAGTGGTGGTGGTAGCCGATGGGACGTGCAGAGCCCCTGTAGCTTGCTGCATGGGCAAGAGGCAGAAACTTCAGGAGGGCAGCTTATTTTGCAAAGGACACTGTTCCTTATTGTGTCTGCCTGTTTAACCATACGTCACTGAGGTAAATTCATGTCTTCCTGGGCTCAAGTTCTTCAGCAAAGCCCTGATCCTACTGCTGGGAAAGCTGCAGAAAGAGCATCCGTTGGGAGACTTAGGAAGCATAGTGTAGTTCTATACAGCAGATGATAAGTACAAACACATAAAGGGAGTGGTTTCTACAGACAGTGAATATTTGACAAATCCCCAGAAAACATGTGGGTCCTGGTTTATCAAAATGCAGAGTGATTTACATCAAGCTGGGAATTTTTTAAGCTTGTTTTTTATCACAAAATACTTTTTAATTAAAGTAATTAAATTTTTTAGAAGTTTACCAACAGTCTGGTTATAATAATCTGGTTCATTCAAATAGTCATCTGTGAATCCTTCCTCTAAAGAAAGCTCTTTCATTACTTTTTATTAGAATTTGTCATTGTAAATCATCTATATTACCATAGTGCCCAAAGCTGTAAGTGAAAATTATAATTACACTGACTACTATGCAACTTTTAATGGTCTTTACTCCTAACCTGAAGGGGTTTCCAAAGGAGACACCTAAATTTTTAATATCATTTATTGTTTTGTCTCTTTACTTTTATCTCAAGTAGGTGAGAACTTCACTGAGACTTTCCAGCTCATTACACATGTGGGAATGAAAAATTGCTTTAACACTGGTTCAAGTGAAATGGTCACTGCCATGAGCACACACACAGAGGCTGCAGAGCCTCTGTGAGGATGTCAAGAGGGTTGTTTTTCCTCTGTCTTCTTTTGACCTTATAAATAACTCAAGAAATATGACAACTCTGAAGCTGTGTGAGAGGATGCTAATGGATCTCCCTAGCACTCAGACAATGCTTTCTCTTTTCTGAATCTCTTCTTGCTTTTACAAGGCACAGCTCTCAGGGAGTGCTGTCACAACTGATAGGCAGTTTCAGTTGCCTCCACTTTAAAATCTGACCAAAGGTGGGATTATTAAGGAAGAGGAACCAAACACCAGGAGATCTCTCACTGCAAGGTGTTGGCTGGGCTTCTAAAGCACTGTGTCTTAGTTTCCCCATGTAGGTAACTGGAATACATCTTTTAAGAGGAGACTAATTTTAACTTATGACTGACAGTTAAGAGCCCTGGTACCTGGGCTCTTGTCACCAGTTCTGTGTGTGATCTTCAGCAAGTTATTCAGCCTGCCTGCATCAGGGAGCTCTGTAGCAAATTCCCACCCTCACTGCTATTTTCCATTTTTAGTCTCCTTGGGGCAAGATCTTCCCCTTTCACAGTGTTTTGCGAAAGAAATGCCCGTTCCTCTTGTCTCTCTGAGCCCTTACCTGCGACATAAATCAGCCCTGAGCACCACAGCTCTTCTCCTGGGGCAGAAGAACCCTGCAGCATGAGCTGGATCTCCTATGATATTGAAGTGATGAGGTAACTGAGTGAAATGTTGGCCAAGCCCGTCACTCCTGGGTGAGGTAAAAGAGCATGTAATTTATGTACTGCACAAGGGAATTGAATCCAGTTTAATTAATCCCGTTTTTCTACCAGCTGCATTGTGCATCCCTGCACATCTCCGCAGGCCAGGGAGGCAAGAACAAGAGCAGAGCAGACACAGCAACACTGGCAAATCTCCTTTGGAGGGGACTCCAGCTTCTAGCATAGCAGATGAACAAGAAGGGAATCACAGAAAACCCTAATCTCCTTCTAACCATGGAACATTAAAGGCTTTTTATATTCTTTGCCTGCACAGAAAAATGTTCTCTCTTAAGGCATTAGCAGGTAAATCTCTTCATTATACAACATCAGCAGGGAAATGATGTCTGTGTTTTCAGACTTACAGGAATATTGTGCTCTCAATTCCAGCTCTTGCTTTCAGGATTTGCAGTTGACTTCTCAGAAAAGTCATATAGGTAATATTGGTGGTTGAAAGGAGATAACAGTACTAAAGATGTGTCCCAGAGCACAGACATCGGCAAGCCTAGTCAGAGAGTAAGGTAATTTTTACTTATCCATCTAACCCAACTCATTTTAACTTACAGAATATTTCTCATAGCAGGATATGTAATGCTAACTGGGCTACATTACCCCAAACTATTAGGTGTCTACTATGCTCCTCATTCCTAGTCTCATTTACTAGCTTGTCCTTAGAATCTACTATGTCAATGAATAAAACTAGATGGTACTAGGTACTAGGTACTTACTGATGGTACTGGTACCACCAGATTTAACAGACATGATAGCTAGTTATTTCCCTTGAGTGACAGAAAATTGAGAAACTGGCACTGAAGCCTGGATGTGACCAAGGCTGTGTGTGGGGCTGGCTCTCCCACTGAGGTTGGTTCCAGGGTCTGGATTGTGCTGCCAAGGCAGGAGGAGGTCTGGGCACTCTGCATTCTAAGCCTCTTTTGCCTGGTTTGTAAGGTAGAGACGAGGCTACACAGATTGTAGCCATGGAAGACAGACACAGAGGGACATATTAGTATAAGAGAAGAAGGAAGCTGTCTGACCTGGGGAAGGGAGCTGGAGGAAATCAAGGCAAGACTGCTTGATACTGCAGTACTTTGCAGAAGTATGTATTCTCTCTTAATATTGAATAAGGAGTCATGGACCATCCTTCAGGGAAAAAATGCCACTTAAGACTTTTATACTATTTTCCTAACTTCCAACCCCTCCCTGTTTGTTCTTACACGTCAGCACCTCTAGGCTGTATAGATGTGACATACGGATGCACAGACATGCTACAGACAAACTGCTATCTTTGGATCCTCTTCCTGTTTCCACAGTAACCTTACAGAATCAGCCAGCAGTCAATAGAGAAAATCAAAAGCAGGGTTAAATCATAATATTAGGTTAGGGAGGAACAGACCTTGAATACTGAACAAGTGATACACAGCGTAATACAATTTAGGGTGTTTATTATGCTAAGCCAGGGCAGGAGTGCGTAGGCATATGATGTGGCATTTACGACACATATTTGCTGCTGGTTAAGCGGAAGCACAAATGAGAGAGCCGGTGCAGAGACCTTTATGCTCAGAGGCTCTTTAATGGCTTAATCCTCCTGCTAAACCGAGCTGAGCTTTGCTTTGTACATGGTGCTGCCACACACGCGTCCAAGAAGTGACACGGAGGCATTTGTCAACAGATGCCTCATCATTATCAGCTAAGATTAGTTCAGGGAAAATCGCAATAGAGAGAAAAGACCAATCAAATATGTTAATTCAGGAATGTTAAACTTAATATGAATCAGTGCTCCTGAGCGTGACAAGTGTCACATTAATTGAGTCCTTTTTTTGGTAGCTGTCAGTCTGTTGCTGTGTATTTCCCAAGCAGTTTTCTCCCAAAACTGTTTCTCTCCAGACAGCAGTTTAGCCAAGTGTCAGATGAATTACCTAGTGAAAATTGAAAACTGCTTTTTCTATTAGTCACTCAAGGGGTAGTACTCGAAGTAAAGGAGCCTCAACAGCTTTAATCCATTCTCATCCAGATCATCAAATCATTTTGGATCTACATGGTAACACGTGCGGGGGCAGTAGGTACCCCATACTTGTTTTAAAACACTTAATTCTCAAATTAAGCACTAAGATTGTGGCTGCAGTAACAGTGAGAATCATGTTTGTGGCAACTCTGCTCCAAACATTTACTCCATATTGCTTGGTCTGGTTTTTAAATGAGATCAGGTTTCATGCTACTGGTATTAACCTGAAGATTTCAAAATTAGCTCATGCATGCTACCAAAATTAGAAGAAACAATAGAACCAGCATTAGCTTGTCTCTATAAGAAAATTGGTGCTTTGTTAGAACATTAAAACGTCCCGTTCCTGGGACCATAGCATATCTAACTTGACTCAGAGTGACATGTCAAATTGGAAACCTAAGACTAAATATATGTTCCCACTGTTTGTTATTTTAAAATCCTATTTGTCTCTCTAATACTTCTTCTCCCTGACACCAAACACAATAATGTTGTTTTAAGATGGATGTTGATCACCCCACCGCTGCTCTCCCTGGGAGAAATGCTTGTGCCTAAAGCCTGGTAGGACACAGTGTCGCTCAGCTGGACTCATTAGCATGGCAGCAATTTTGCGTTTACATCTCTGCACAGCTCCTAGGGAAAGGTAGCTCCAGTTCAGAGCACAGCATGGGTCTGTCTGCAGCTGACAATGTAGACATGCCCTTAAAAGCCAGGCCATCCTTCAAGCAGCAAGTGAAAGGGGGAGCCAGGGAGAGGCAGTGGCAGCTTTTGACATGTAAAGGACAAGGTCTGAGTGAATAATTCTGGATGAAATCTCTTGATCTGTTGCAGACGGTCTCCGTGGCCTTGCAAAAATACATATCAGCACCTGATCCTCAGAACTACGTAAGTGTCTGGGGTTCAACTTTATGCAGAATTTAATTGCCTGAGTGTACAAGCATGCAGGTAATTTCATTTCTCCCTGTTGTGACCAGTCAAGGTATGAAGAAGGTCAGCAAGGGACTCAAAATAGAATTTCTTCATCTTTTTGTGCTTAAATCCTCTGAAAAACCTTGTCCTGCAGATGGACTCAGAACAGAACGCCTGCACGCAGCAAGCTCTGAGCTGAGCAGCCTCAGTAATTTCCATCATTCATGTGGCTGATGGGAGCACCATCTCCTGGACTGAGTCACAGGTCTGCTCTGCACACTCAGACAGAAAGAAATGAGCTTCCCTGACATTTTTGTGGAAGGACTTTGAACCCCTAACTTCTTTTTCCTGTGGGATGCCAGGCTTTTGGCAGGCCCAGGTAAAGCATATAGTTGATGGTGGTGGTGGTGGGGAGCCTCTGCTTCTCTTTGTACAGAGTTGTAACAAAAAAACCAAGATTTCATCTGTTAATGAGCAAAGAAAAAAATGTATGTAGAGATGGTTTGGTGCAGAAAACCCCATGAGAAGCTCCTGGACAGGGATAGAATAGGGGAGTTTGGATATTTTAGGAAAGCTTGTCTTGATGTCATTCAGATCTCCGGGTTTTGTTCCCCAAATCCAGCAGTGGTAGGAGATCACTAATATATTTTTGGCATGTCTGAGGTGTCCTTTATGCTTTCAGCCTCTGCATTGGCTGCTACAAAAACCAGTCATAGGTCCCTAACCCTACCCACAACCTCCACAGAAAAGTATTAACTCTTGTTATGAGTTCTGCCATGGAACTAGACATGGAAAATCTAGTATCTTTGTGGAATTTGCCCAGTAGCTTCTCTAGGCCTCCCATGTGGATTTTGGTGATAATTATTTTACCACCAGTACCTGTTGTGACACTAGTACAACAAAACACCCAGGGAAACCTCTAAATTCTGAAGAGTCCTTCAGAATAGGCAGAAAGTTTGCAGAGTGAGTCGATACCAAATTCCTTAGACCAAAATACAGGCTTCAGGCAAATTTTGTTTACACAGGAAAAATGAGAACCTGTAACTTTAGCAGCATTTCAGAGGTTTCCCTGATCTTTCTAAGAAACTATATGAAGGAATAACTTCACAACGAACAGACACTCTCTGACAGACTCTACAGTGGTGAGTGATGTCGCTAAATGAAAGATAGAGCTTTTGTTCTTTCCAGCACAGGTTAGTGTGGATGCGATTGAAAGACTGGCCATTTTGCAATAAAAGAGTTGAATGGGCTTTCATCTTTTAAATCAATCAAAGGTTGCTTTTTATGAAGGAATATACATTCCCTCTGTGACCTTAATAAAAGCGAGGAGGTCATTGTATAGAAATGAAAATTAATTTTCCAGGGTTTTTATTAGGGAAAAAAAATGGGAAAGGAAGTGCCCAAAGTGTGTAATTAACAAACATATTAAAGCAATAAAATATTGACCCTAATTTTTCCGTTTATATATTCCCTTCCAGTTCCAACATTTGAAGCAATAATAGGGTATAACAATCAATGTGTTCTTAATGAGAGCAGCTCACACTACACCCACAATAATTATCTTTTGAAAAATCAATAGAGAAGGAAATGTGAAAACAATTTGATATAAAGCGTGGCTTCCTCTATTTCTGTTTATACTTATACACAAGATGGCCCTCCCCCTGTAACATCCCACCTTAGAGGCAAGAGACATGTCTCCATCTTGGAAGATAATCACATAATTAAGATGTATGAGATGTATCTGCCTGTGACACGTGAAATAAAAAAATAATGAAGGAAACAATGCAAGCATGTATAAAGAGCCTCCTCACCCTCAGCAATAGCATTTGCTGCCATGAACAATATTCTTAATCAGAAAAAATTGTCCTTTATAATAATCATGCTGCATGCAATGATATCCACAACAGATCCGGGATAAATGAGGAGTTATCAAAATACAGAAGTAATTTTTCTATGAAATAGCTAGGAAATTACATCCAGAACCTCTTCCTACTATGGATGTTTCTGTCAGGTCTGGGTCATTGCTGTTGATCCAGTTTTCACAGGAAAAAAATTTAATAAGAGTGGAATAAACACAGAATTTCAACCTAGTATATAAGTATAGATTATATTCCATGACTCCAGGGTGATACTGTGTAAGCTTTGAGAAGCTTTGAGTCTATTTCAATAAATGTCACAAACTGCTCCAACAACTGAATATTTCCATGGTCATGATGAAGGATAAATGTGGTTAATGCTACCTTTGCCATAGCCATCCCATTGCCCTTGACCCATCCACTATGGTGGATAGGGTCTGGTTTTAGCAAAATAGTCTGGTTTTTAATCTGAGGTTGAGGGCATGAAAAGATTGGCTGCAATGAGTACCTATAATAAGATATAAAGATTTTGAATGGGTTAAGATTGGGAAATGCAGGGACTGCATTTCCATCTGCAAACTACCAGGCTTGATGTGAAAGTTGCAGGTATAACCAAAGAAATCTTCACAACCTGCTACATAAATAATGCTGGTTATGATGCTGTCTGAAGCTAGCTCAGATTAGTCCCCTTTAACATTGCCAGGCAAAAGCTAACATAGGAAGGAATGTCATCAGAAAGGATTTAAATCTGAGAGATTTCCATCCAGCTAAAGTGTAGGGTGAAGGTGGGCAATTAGACCTCGTCTACAACGCAGATGAATAGGGCAGGAATAGAAACATTCATCCAGTCGAACTGAACGCCCTCCTACTCTCACCACTCACACTCTGCTCTAGCATCAGGATGTCTCAGGCTTTAAATGAAATGTCAAATATAATTTGGCTCTGGATACACAAGATATATGATTGCCCTTGGAGAAAGTTGATAACTCAGCGCACTCTGTGTCAAATGTGTATCTACCTGATAGCTCACTCCATAAAAAGCAGTAACCTGCTTTCCCTCAACTGTGTAAAATAGTCAGACTCCAAACAGGCCTGCCTGCAATTTGCACAAATAGGTCCATTTTGAAAGAAAACCTTCATATCAGAAAGAAGAAATGGCCTATTGAAAAGTTGACTCCAAGTTAAATTTCCAAATGGCACCATGCACATTACATTAGCATTCGGTGATTGGAAGGTTGTTACCGTACCCGGCACGGACAGCTCAGCATCAGAGGAGGAATTATGTTAAATGACACATTTGGATATCTTTGAGATTCAGTTTGGAAACTTTCATTAGGAAGCGTGGTGTATTTTCAGAGAGGTTTTTACTGATTGGAATCCAAGCAAGGCAGAAAACACAGAGAGGTTATTTGTGATTTTTGATGGCTTCAACGCTCTTTTACAATGTCTACTGCATCTAAATTTTGTGCTGAGAGAATGGAAAGACTTTCTGAACACATTTGCAAACCTGGCTTAGATGAACTTTTAAAATCAGGTATTTTATATGTACATGAGCAATGTAATGGGCCTGATTATAAAATTATTTCAAAAAGTAATGATCAGTATATACCTTTGTTGCATATCTGTACTTGCTGTATTCATGTGGCACTGGAAAAGATACATTGACAATGAATCTTTCCCATGCTTTTACCTGTTGTTTGCAGCCATCAATCAGAAAATATGATTTCAGTCTGCTTATTTTGGGGGTTTTTTTGTGCTTTTGATCTTTTATGCAGTCTGTCTTCAAAACTGGAAGTCGTCATGTCTGTTCCACTATTAGCATGCAAAATACATTAGGAGAAAAACTTGAAATTTTGCATATTGACATTTAGACTTTGCCATTTTTGAAAAGCCACAGTGTTAAAATGTAAAGTCAGTGACAGATAATGTGCAGAAGGACATAAATAGACAGGCAATATACTTCTCAGTCACAGAACACAAGAAATGCCATATATACCCAAATAAAAGCTTGTAACCTAAGTTTATCAGAGATAAGGTTACATGTGTGATACTTCGTCCTTTTGTTCCAAGAGCAGTGGATAATAAGTTCAACTCCTGTACCTAAAAAAAAAAAAGCTCTACATTCTCAGGTAATGTGCTTGAGACTGAAGAGAGATTCAATTAAAACAGCTTTTATTGTGATTTTCTTCCCTTTCTTGAACAGAGTAAGCATTTGGCACCCCTTTGGCATCTCTGTCGCTAACAGGACTGATAAAGAACTGGAATGCATCTTCTTAAATTAACACATGAACATTTTATAATAATTTCAAGTTTTTAGTCATAATTAACCAGTGTGTAACTGTGCAAAACCCCCTCCTTTTCCTCATTCTCTTTACTCCAGCCCGGTATTTCTCTTTCTCTGTCCTTCCCATGATCTCAGTGGCCTTTTACATCCTCTGCAGTCTCTTCTCATACTCTTCCTGTCCCACCTCACAGACAGCTTTTCTTCTTGTTCTTGAAGAAGCAAATGGCATTTCTTTTCTCAAACCTCCACCTTCTGGTCTACCTGCACTGTCTCATTCATGCCTTCTATAGATATTGTGTTTTTCAAAGTAAGAGCTCACAGGAGCGTAAAAGCTTCCAACAGGAGCTTTTAATCCATGTTCTCCTTTGAATTTAAGGATGAAATGTACCATTTAACTGGGTCCTTAGGTCTCAAAATACCTCAAGTGAATTAATTTCAAGATAGAGGGAAGGACCAGAAACAGAAAAAAAAAAAACATTCATAAATATCATGTATTGTGCCAAATTTCAGAAAAAAACTGAGAAGTTAAAATCATATTGAGCATATGGAGAGAAGAAAGAAAAACATCTAGATCACCAAGGTTACCTAGGATCTCTTAACTTTGCCTCTTTATCCACAGAAAGTCTTACACTCCAACTGCCCATCTGATACTGGTTCCTAGGGCAGTTGCATTGCCATTGCAGTCGAGAAGAATTACAAGTCCTTTGCTGGAGAAAAGTCTCCCTCTTTTCTCTGAATGTTGTCAAATACTCAAAATCTGTGGTCGCTTTCACCAAACATTCAAAGTTTTTGTTTCCACTAGTCTGCATGTTTAACTAGATGGATCTATTCTACATGCTCTTTTATGCCAGTGTTTTATGCTCTTTTAAAGCCAGTGTTCTCTATGCCCTCTTGCTCTATAGTCCTTCCTCTACACTTAGTCCTATGGAACAATTTCTTTACTATGAAATAATGGTATTAATACTAGAGACAAACAATAACAGGTCAGCACAGCAGGGTAGCGAACTCAATCTATGTCCTCCTCATAATCCTTAACAGAGCAGGAGGGAAGAAAAACAAATGGCTTTGCAGCATGACCAGAAGGTTAACAAAGCCAGGCCTTTTCCAATGAGCTATAGTTGCTTTTCTCTCTAGATCAATATTGATTATATGTTCCAATTTCATTCAGATATTGAATTTGTTTTATTGGGCAAACAGCTGCAGTCTTCGTTCTCTGTCCCTTAGCAAATACTATTTCAAACTTCTTTTGAACTCGCAAGTGTGACTCTGCTTCATTGGTCCAGGGAACATGTAACTGGTCTGAACATAAGCTGACCTATCAGGTTTACTGAAATATGCCTTTTGTATGTCTTTCTCACCATGTCAATGAATAACTCGGTGGTTCTCCCACCATGGGCTGCACAACACTGGTGGTCCATCAGGGCAGTCAGCTAAATTCTTGTCACTGGGTAAGAAAACATATGGCCTGAATATTATTGTCATATCTAGGAATCAAAGTATGGGATAGACCCCAAACTAAAACACTGTAACTGTCAAAACTCCAGGGTTAAGTGTTGTGACACCTTACTGGGGAATATTGGAGTTGATCATTCTTCAATCACAAACTTAATCTGCTTTATTTTTCTTAATTATGACTTATCTCAGACATAAACGATGTATGAATACAGACATTTTAAGCACCACTTCACTTGACTTCCTTTAGTTAATAATCTCCAAGTTTTCTCCTGTCGTTTTTCATCAATTTTGTTTGAGGAATCAGAGAGCAGATATAGAACAAAAAGGCCATGAAGTTGTAGGTTAAAAAAAGTTACATAACTGAAGACATGTAACTCGAGTAATTTCCATTTACATAAAGAAAATTGTGGGAAGAAAGGCTGCTACCATTTGGAGCGTGGTTGTTTGAGCACTTTGGGATTTGGAGATCAACCGTGGTCATGAAGCAGCTGGGAAGTGATACTACACAGAATTATCATCCCGTCACACTGGTCTCAGGATTTTGGTCTGTTTTCTTAAAATTAGAACAAATCTGATGCATTAAAAACATCTCTTCAGACCCATATTTTTATGTTTTGAAATGTTTAGATGTCAACTTTTGTTTTAAAATTATAATATAGAGAAAAAAGCATAGTAGCTTTGAACAATTCCTTCAAAAACATGCTCAAAATATTTCACTCCAAAATGTTTTAAAAGGATGACAAAATATTGTCAGAGCTTCATTCCTTCATGAAACTCCTTCCTCACGGTTTCTCTGAAACAGTGTTCCCATATCATAAAGACATATTTTGTTTAGTGCAGTTTAGAGTGGAACTGCATTTTATTGCAGAAAGTGTCCTCCTAATTTTTTGACCATGATGTCTGGCAACTATGTTTCAGGAAGATTTAATGTCCCACCCTAATGAATAATTTTGAGTTTGGTCAATTAGTTATTCCAGATCTTGTACAAAGCTAGTTCTGTGAAATATCAAGATTATTTTAAAAACATGAAAAGTTAAAGCATAAATTTTACCATCTACTCCATTTATTATTATTATTTTATTAATATATCTTGGTTTTATGTCAAGGGTTTTTTCTAGAGAACATAGGAGAGTTATTTTAGAATTAGAATATTTTCTTGTAATTTAGTGTATGGAAACTCTTGGCTTTAAAATTTAACAAAAAAAAAAGGAATAAGAAAAAAAGATTGCTGAATTTCAATTTGTTGTACTCTGTATCAAAAGTTTGTATAGGAATTAGAATAAAAAAGAATAATTTTCCAATTTTCCAGTAATTCTGTGTCTGTTCCCAAGAATAATTAAGCAGTACCCCACAATCAATCTAAAATTCATATTACTTTATATTTATGCCTGGATCCTCACAGCTATATGTAGTAACCCTAAAATGTCTTCTGTAATCTCATGTATGAGGTCTCTCCAAACATCTCCTAATTTTACTGTTTGTTCACTTTACTGGATGGTATTTCATTAAGTAAGCTTTAAGTAAAGGATACTCTTTAGCAAAAAAAAAACAGACACCTTTTCTTGCCCTGATTTCTGCACTCAATATTTTACCATCTATGAGAAGAGGCAAACTTAAGTGACCCTCAGAAAAATTCTAAGAAAGAGTATAGCAGAAACTGAAAATGTTATTAGACTGTGTAACACAGGCTGAGAACACTTATATTCAAAAGGCTTATAGTGACTAAAATCCTGACAGAAAACTCATGAACTTGCAAAAGCCATCCAAAGAAAATGAAATAGATGACTATAGAAGTAATCATCAAGTACAAGTATTTATAATTTACTTGCAGATATACGTTGAATTTGCCAACTTTGTTTCTCAATATGAAAGAGAACAGACTTAAAGCATCTCTGTTTTATCATCTCTCCCCCAGCTCCCTGGCATCTATGGAAATACGTACAGAGATGAACAAAGCTTACATATTCAGAGCCATTCTCTGAATGTGAGACTCATAAAATTTGACAGATATAAAAATGGAGGAAATATCCATTACATTCTGATACATTACTGGAGACACGCAAACAGGGAACAGACCAACTAGGTTAAGTATTGGTATAAATTAAACAGAAAGCACATTTGCTCTAGCACTGGCCTTTCAAATTGAGAGTGATGGCATGATTAAATAATTGAACTGTCTCACCTTGCACAGTCAGGCAGAATTCCAATAGGAATAATTATTCCAAAATGGATATGAAGGCAAATCAGCCTCTTTGGCAGCTAATACAGCACTCTGCAACTTGACTTTTTGCTGCCTTGTGTATGAAAGTGGGATCAGGATCAACAGGTTGGTTTTTTTCAATTTTGAAGATGTGTCAAGTACTTCATTAGGGCTGATCCCTTCATCAGTAATTTTCTTTGTGAAGACAAGGTTTGGTTATTGCTCATGTCATATAATTCTGCAATAAGGTGTCCTTAAGTATTTCTCCTAAGAATTCATTCCCAGCTTTGCCCAACATATAATTTCAAGCCCAAGCGTCAGGTCTTTCACCTGGAAGGCTTTCTTTCTTGAAGTCCCTGTCATGAGGTCTGGGTATTGTACATCACGTGCAAGCAACACCAGTCATTTCATCCATCCATCATGGCACCTTCCTGTAATTGCACAAGGCTCACGATGGTCATGTGAGACTGCAAACACAGTCACATGAGCATAGCACATGACTTTAACAAAGTCTACAACTAAAATTTAACTATATATAACTTGACCTTAAACACTTTCAGTAAAAGATATTTTGTCAAGAATTGTCTGTCTCAGTTTTCATATCCCTTGAGTTTTGAAATGTAAGGATATTTATTGTTTTTTTCTGAAAATTAAACTGACACACTTTTCTATAACATTTTGGTATTCAAAAGGGCACTTTTGGAAGGGTTTCTATGTATTTACCTGTGAGTACAGGTACATAAGACCTTCCTTTCCTTCTCTTTTACCCATCACATTGCTTCTTGACTTTGACTTTCTTGACTTTGACTTTCATTGGCAGCACTGAGCCTATTTCATCATGTCTTCTGAAGTCAGTGGACTGTATTTGCAACCTTTCTCCTCTAATTTTCTGTTTAAACTGCTTTTCCTTCATAATAAATACAAGTACATTCAGTTATTATTCCCAGACTCATGGGAAACATAAGGAATCATTCTCCTTCTCTAGCTTTCTGTCTACTTCCCTCCCCTCTAAATTAATCAAAAACACTGTCTATGATCATTGAAGCTTCTCTGCATCAGGGAGCCCTTCTGATGTTATTGCCTTAGTTCTTTCTCTGCACTGAATCTTTCTTTACTGTTGCTTTAATGACCCCTTCCTGAACAAATATTAGTAGCTATTCTCCCTCCTCAATCTCTTTTTTCAATTCTGCAGCTTGATATTTATTTAGGTTTTTGTTGTGTCGTTGGATTATTTGGGTTTGGGGTTTTTGTGTGTGTATGTCTGTTTGCTTACGTTTTTTTGGCATTTTCTTTTAGTTTTTCTTCTAATCAGTCCCTGTGAAGTTCTTTTTCATCCTTTCCCCTCTCCTGGTGGTCCAACAGAAGTTTAAACTTGCTCTTTGTATGTTCCTGTTCAACACCAGTTCTTAACATCACCTTAACATCTTTCATGTTTTTATATCCATCTGCATCTCGGTGCTCAGAGAGTCTGATGAAAATAAATTCACTCTAAGTTAATTGTTGAAGAGGACAGTATTACTTTGTGGATTTGTCTCACACGTAGGATGCGTGGAGGACAGCTGTAAATCATACTTTCTTTAAACCAGATATAAATATTCCCAAGATGGTCCAATACACTCAGAAAGTAAAACACTGTGGAATTTTTTTCCTTTCTTTTTTGTTTTCTTTCATTCCAAATTGAAATTGTATCTTCACTGAGGGCTTAGTCTGTGCAGAGGTGGCCCCCTGAGAGGAGGTGAAGACCTCTTCATGCCTTTGCAATTAGATTGGAGGCTGATACAGTCTGGAATAGCCTGGAATATAGTCTGGAAGAAATCTTGCATGAATAGAGAGATGAAGCTAGGTAACCTCACTGTTCTGTCTTCTCCCTGGCATCCAGGATTTTGGGATGCACTGCATATTCCTCCTCTCTTTGTGATATCTGTGACACTTCCCTGGGGACACGGCAGTTCATGTGGCAGCCATGCAGCACCTGCAAAGCAGAAATGTCTCTCACTTTCAGAATGAGTCAACAAGAACAAAGATTGAGTTTATCGGAGCAGTGGGCTAACATGGCAAATATTCACCTGTTGTTTAAAGAAAAGGTATTTAAACTCCATGGAGGTGGTCATACTTGACACTGAAATCACCTAGGCAACCACTCTTGCATGGCCTTCTCTTCATAAATGCCAATTATTTTCAAGGTTTGACACACAGTAGTGAATAAGCTTTTAACATTTTGATCAGAATTATTGTTAAACAGAGAATCTTTTATGCTTTGTGTCATCTCTTATAGACACAAACCACTCATTTGTGGCTAGTAGTCATGGTGAATAGCCTACAAAAAGAAAATGTGTATTTACCTTACAGTTGACTTATGGGTCTGCTCTGAGACTTGAGAAAAAAGGAGTAAGAAGGGACCCAAGACCAAAAATTATGTCCTTTCTGTCCATCAACTAGTCAGCCAGTATGGGAATAGATCCTCAGCTGTGGGGATTTCAGGAACTAACCATTTTTGAAAACCTAGATCCTAGTTTCTGAAGCTCCATTTATGTTGCAGATAACTGTACACTAGAGAACAGTCCAACTCAACAGGCAAATTTAAGGGTTTCCCTCCACTTGCACCAGGTGGTCATCTGAAAGCTAACTACTAGCAACCAAGTAACAGTGGACATTGAGGACAGTTGGCAAATTAGGCCTTAGGGCTGCTTTTGAAACAGCGTGGGTATAACCTCATGCCATAAAACGATTAAGAAGACAAAAGCAGCTCCCTATAGAGGAGAATTATTGTCAGGGTGTCTCTGGCAATGATTCTCGAGGCTGAAATTCACATGAGTAATTAAATACAGCTTGGTTTATGAAACAATAAAAAGAACATTCCATTTTTCAAAATCCTTTGTATTGAACGCTAAGATGCTAATGAATTCACAAACTACCCAATGTTTTCAAAGACTGATTCTAATCTGCACGAGATTAATTTCAAGATTAAGACACTCAAATGTGGATCTTCACAGGTCAATGGAAAACTGCTTAGTACACTCAGTGGTGCTTGAGCTACTTAGGAAACTAATCACTGGGGTCAGGCTTTAGTTACCTACATAGAGGTCTCTGGTGACATGAAACATCTGTGGAGGATGGTGGCTGTCATATGGAGCTTGATGGAGGCTCCACCATTTTTCGGCAGCACTTGAAAGTCCGATAGACAAAACCTGAAGATACCTCAGATAGCTCTGAGTACCTATATATGAACTGAGCTCTAAATCTCTATTGGCCATAAGAGGAGCTTCACATGGACATCTACATGTACACTGGCTTTTTAATCTGGAGCTAACTCTCATGCTAGTTAGCTCATTAAAGTTAATCAAGCAAGAAAATACTTAGTTTCCCAGTCAACAGGATGTCTTCTGATATATAGACAACAGTGATTTAGTTTCTTTGTCTGTATCTGTGCTCTTTTGGGAATGCACAGCTCACATACATTGGTGTTGGATCAAATACCCCAGAGCTGGCTGACTCAAGGTTATTGAATCTATATTATGTGCAGAGGCAGAGCAAGAGCAAGAGCCTACCTTCACCTTTTTCTGAGGTTCCTTCAACTTGCTCCCCATCCAAAGCAGAATGTGAGTAAAATTTAGGTAGCTCAGACCATCTGAATATTCATGTTGAATTCAGGAACAAGCCCAAGAACACCCAAGGATTTAGGTGTCACCATAGTTTTTCAGGTCCTCATCCAAAAAGTAGAGACTCTGAGGGTTTGACTTTCTAATTTCAACACCATAATCTTTGTGAGGCTGTCTCAGCTTCCTACTATATGTTTGTGCAACATCAAGTGAGAAAAGCCCCAAGCACTGTTATGAGCCTTCCTCCCCCATCCTGTAGATGAATCACAAATTATCCTAGCTCTGTGGTGAGCTCTGTTTTGTGATTTGACATACAGTATCTTTAAATTCCAGATTTTTTTTTTCTGGTTTATGACTTAGCTGGTTCCTCTGTGGTGTCCACTGCCTCTTCTCAGGCCAAAGAGCAGTCTTCAACAGGCAGTCATCTTTACCCAGCAGATGTGTCCAAACAGCTGGAACTCCCTTCTTCTTTCTACACCAGTGACTTTCCTTTCAAACACATCTTTTTGCTCATTGTCTCTTTTCTGATATGCTTTTGCCAGCTGACCACATGAAGCTGATGGCAATATTCCATTTCAAAGGGCAGATATCTCGGTGTACCAGCTTATTCAAAGGTCTGTGTTTCTACCACATGCAAAAGAATGAAACACATCCATATTTCAAACTGCTTTGTATTTTTATGCATGTCTATAGAAAGATCACCATGATTCTGCATTGCTGTAATACAACAAATAAATAACAGAACTGGGAGACAGGAAGAGAAGCAAAATACTTAGTCAAATTGTGGTTCTATTATAGAAAAATAATTCTAAGTCATATTTCTTAAAATCAGGAAAGGACAGTAAGCTGACATAGTGTCACACTTACCTAGCATCTAATTTTGTTAGCAATGCCTCAGTTATTGAATTCCATTCAGTGCATAATCAGGTTCTAAACTATTTCTCCAAATCAGAGTTGGGGCACCAGAAACTTAAAGAGGACACAGTTGGTTAATTGTGCCTTCCAGCTGTATCTAAAATCACAGAAGGTGTTATCTATTTGCTTGTATTAGCGCATCAATGAACTGCTAGTTGTTCTTTGAAGAGTTCTGCAGACATCAGAATTAGCTATCAGCCACTTTAATAGGCTAATGGAAGCTGACTGTTTCCTACTAAAGTAAGCAATAACAAGAGCAGCATTTTTTCTCCTAGTAGCTTATATGCACAGCAGAAATGAAATAGCTGGGCACTTCAATTTGCCTGCACACTTCTTAACACACAGTAATGATATTCCCTGTTGAAAAAATAAGCCAAAGCTGTACTCGCATTTGTTTCAGCTGAATAAACTCTAAAAGTAGTATAATATTCCCAAATAAAACATCAGGAATAAAAAAATCAAAGCCCAAGGAATAAAATGAAAGTGCAAGAGCGTAACAAAACAAACAACATGACCAGTTACAGGAGCTGAAAAAGCCTAAGGCATAAAAACCGTAAACTTAATCCTTTGTATTAGTGGTACAATGGGAGTTTTTGACGGGTTATCACAATGATGCCAAGTATATTGGAAACTGGTTGTATTGTAAAACTCTCCTCCTTCAGAAAACAACTCTGATAGGCACTTTTAATATACTAAGGCATGTAACAGCCTTCTTAACTCACCAGTGCCTTGGTTCGAGTTAAATCTGCATCTGCAGTTCTGTCTCCTCTGAGGTCCAAGGTAAGGGTCAGGCTTTAGCTTTTGCTTTTTGACTGTCTGATTTTTGTACTTGTTTTTCAAATCAGAATAGAATTCTCAAGTCACTGCATTATCCATGAACCTGGGGCATTTAAAAATAATCCAGCACTAATATCCAAGATAAAACTCTGAATGCTGGCAACAAGCTATTTACATAGATCACAGTTCCGAGTTTCAGTCTGCTATAGGGAGGCTTTACTCCTGCAAGTATCCTTAGAGATGTCAATATAATGGATCACCTTGTATAAGGGTTACTGAATCACTTGTGAAAACATATTCATTTCTATAGTAGGAAGAGAAATATTTGTTCCAAATTGTAATTTTAGGATTTTTTTTTCCCTAGCTACAAATTAAGTGGTACAAGTTAATGCAGAAAATAACAGAAGTCCAATTAAATTCTCATACTCCTCATAATACTGTTCAAAGGTAATGTAAACAGGGACAGAGCCCAAGTTTATTTAAAACATAAATAGTTTTACTGAGTACAGTGAAAAGGCAGCTTGCATCAAATGGAAATCTAAGCTATGCCAAGAAATGGTCATGTTCCTTCATGTAAATAGCTCTTGTCTTGCTGACCCACCATCAAAGTACCTGGCATAAATGAGAATCTGGTTCTGAACATTCAACCCACCAAATCACAACCATTTTATTTACACTCTCATTGTATAGTCTGGTAAGGAGTACAAATCTCAGCTGGGACTTCCTTGCATCAAAACAATAATGTGAAACTGCAATCCCTAAACTATCCCTTTTTTTGCAGTTAACTGAAGCTACTCATTTTATTTGATATTAAGATAACAGAGGTTTTGCTATGTTAGGACTGGAAGGAAGGAAGGACAGCAAGCTGACAAACGGCAACACAGAGGATAAAGGTTGAGCAGAATGAAAATGAAACCTCCCATTTGCTTCAGAAAGCACAAGGTTTCACCCCGGAGCGTTACAAGAGAGTGAGAGAAGAGAGATGGAAAACATGCCATGATTTATGAGACAGGGGAAAAAGCCTCACAGGTAACTTTTGTTCTCCTTCATGTAGTGAAATCTCTGCTCACTTAAGATACTTGATTTATTTTAGAGCTGCTCTTAGCTGCAAAGGCTCGGAATGCTTCAGAAGATGAGGAGGTTCCTACTGCTCAAAAACTGAATGTATCATGTGGGACATACACAGCTTTACACACACAATGATACAATAAGGTATAATATGGACTTTTTGAGGGTTCAAAGTGCCCATCAAGTTAAGAGCATGCAATTTCAACAAAACTCCCAAGAACCTATTTGCCACTTAACCTGCTAAAAGCCCTTGGCCTTCTGTCCCATACTCTCCAAGAGTTTCCTTCATATTTGAAGGTTTCCAAACACTGCTCTTACTCTTGGTCTGCCCCATCAGCACACAGTTCAGCAAGTCTGAATGTCAACGTTTTTTCAAGGAGGTTTCTCAGTTAAATACCCTCTAACTCTCTGAGTTTAACTCCACCTCCCTCTTGGCAAAATTCCTGGTCATACTCATGGTTGTAGACCACCCCCTTAGGCCTACTGGGCAACCACCTGCATCTTCCCAGTGATTGTAGCAACAAATCTCTGGCGATAGCCATTTCCCCTGACTTTATCAAATCTGCAAAAAGTTGCAGAGCAGGCATCCCATTAAACTTGTAAGACTTCAGCCACTGACACTTGAGAAATCATTAGCTCCTGTTCTACACAGAAACTCAAAGGATGCTGGATGGTTAATCTACTACCTCTTTAAATGTGTTAAAGATATTTAAACAGCAGTTAATGGAGAGATAGCTCTTCTGACAGTCAGATGGTGAGCTGTGTGGCTTAATATCACTGCTGTCTCTGAAATGTGTTTTAACTTTGTCAGTAAAAGAACCATATTATATTGACTTTTTAAACACTGAAAATCATTACTTCCATTAATATCGGTTTGCATGCTGGCTTTTAACATGAAAATGTAGCCTTAGCAATTTCAAATCTATTGCAATATTCTGATACAGAATTCAGGAAAATAACAAATCAAAACCATCGTATTTACTTGATACAATCTGTTTTACTGTGGAGACTTGTTAAGATCAATTTTTATATTCCTTCTATTATTTTTTTCAATCAATAGCTGGAGTGTCTATTATTGTAATAACATGAACAGGTATTTTTGCCATTCTTTCATTTCTCTAAAAGAAAGACTCTCTTTAACACATTTCAGTTGAAATCATGAGCTATCATGTAAGTTTGTGGAAACAAAGGTAGTGGTTGAGCTATTTTATGTTCTTTTCTTAAGGGCATATATTATCTTCCTTCCGGGTCAGCTGTATCCCAGTTCAATCATAAGGTTTTATTATTCACATTATTCAAATATTTTATTCAAATTCAAATTTGAATAAATTCAAATTATTATTTATTTATTATATTATTTATTATTTAATTTCTCAGATCTTCACAGACACATTCCACATTCTTACCCCAGTGTACTTCTGTATGAACAATACTTAGTCCTTACATGTCAAATATTTTCCCTCTTCCTCTTTGTTATTGAATTTGTAGCAAACGTATTGCCTCCTTCTCTGCAAATGCTCACTGACACTCCTGAAAGCCTGTTACTGCAATCAGCAGTGCCATCAGCACAAACTGCTTATTTCTGTATTTATAGCCCTTAGAGGTTCAGCCTGCAAAACAAACCAGACACCCATCGTGGCATTTGCTTATTTTTTTTTTTGACTCTTAAAGTTCTACTGTTATGAGGAAAATATCTGTGGGACCCATCACTGCACTGGGTTTTTTCCCTCATGACTTGTAGTTGTGTTGAACTTGCATTCATTTAAAAAAAAAACCTGATAATTGTGAGACAAAGGAAATAAAATGCAGAATAAAAACTCTCCTAGAGGGCTGAATATTGTACTCACATCAGTAGGTAAGGATTACGGTTACAGCGCTTTTATGAGTAATTACTCTCTCAACTGAAAGACTCAGGCTAAATGGTTGCAAGTGTCAGTGACAGTCTGCATTTCTCTAGCACTTTCTGGTTCAGAAATACACAATTAACCTTCAAAATGTCTTGAAAAAATAAGTGTTTGAATTAATCAAAAAATGATTAGCTCCTCTAAAGTAAACAACTTCCGGTTTTAATTTTGAAGAGTGAGATATCATCCTTAATTTAAGACGGATTCTTTCCTACCTGCTGTTCTGAGCATATGCCTACTTCCATTCTCTGCCAGAAGTCCTAAAACTGAGAAACCTTACCTGAGTTTCTTACAGCAATATTATTATTTTCTTTAAAAAGGAAAGCTTGCAACTAGAATTAGAAAATTCTTCAAGGAAACACACAGAGCATTTGCTTATCAATTCCCCTAAATTAAAGAGAATTTTATTACTGATTGCAATGAAAACACACGGCCATTAGAGAGCTATTTTGAAGTTATTGAATTTATGAAAAGTATTTCTCAACTATGATACATAGTAAATCAGGAAAGGCACACCCTGGAGCTGAATATCAATAAAAATTTTAAGTGATTAAGGAAATAAATATTGTAAATCTTTTCAGCTCTCATATTTCTCCCTTTTAAAAAAAAAAAAAAAAAAGAACAAAAACTGATTAGGGTCAAATAACATGACTGGTGTTTATGACATTTAGACTATATTGCTTCAGGTTACCTTCCAGTCGTGCTGGCGTCTTGCAGTTTCCTCACCTGCCAGAGCAAGCCTTAGGGAAGTTACTTTGGGGGCCTCTAAAGGGGCTGCCTAACACTTTGGGAGCTTGACTGTGTGCCCAGTACCCCTAGGCCCACTGTTTGGCACTTTTTCCAGGGGCAGGGCTGTCCTCCAGTATTACAGATGCAGCTTCCCAGCCTGATAGAGTGGCAGATGCCCTGGCATTAGTCTGGTGAAGAGTTTTGTTCCTCCTGGCACCCCCAGGAGCTTCAGCCACCACCTCATGGCAATGCCACTTTTGAAAGCCCTAAGAATCGTGATCCAGTTCACTCTCATTTGAGGATTAATTAGCTGTTACTACAGCTAGCTCTTGTAACTCCTCTACCTTAATTAATTTTTGTAACTCTTTTGGCACCTACTGGAGCCATCCAAGGAACTTGCAGGAGAGACGCGAGTGTGCCTTCTCTATGGGTTGGTAGACACAGCTCTTTTGGCTTTGATTCTTACCAGATCTTTCTATCTGAGTCCCTGAGGTTTTTCAGCGGGTAAATAAACCAAAATATTTTTAAAAATATATAAATAATTTTGTGTCCTATTGTGGTTTGATTAATACTGAGGTTTTGTTTTAAAGGGGCTTTTTAATGTGGTGTTTTTTTAACTGAATAAATTTTCATTTTACAGCATATGCTTTGCAAAATTACTGATGTTTTCTTGCAAATGCTTATTAATATTCACATCTGTGAACAAAGTACTTAGCTCCATCCTCAGACATGTTGATTATTGCTCTAACTAGTGTTTCATTTTTCTGCTCTCTTCATAGCTAATAGTCTTTTAGATGAAGATAAGTTTCACTAAGGAAACTTTCTCCTAAAAGACTCACAATAGTGTTAATATACAAGCAACACTGCATCTGCAATGTGGTGCAGTGTGCGCATATATTCACACAAAAAACACTGAGAACCACTGATGCATGGGAAGATCAGAACCTATATCCCTGACCGGCTGGAGAGGGAGGAGGAAGCCAGCCAGCAACAAGAACAACACAGGGCTCAGGAGAGTCTTTTCTATCCCTTGGTAAATCCAGGCTTGTAAAAGTCTGTGGAGGTGATTACAGCAGGTTGGAAAATAGTTTTACAACTGGTGTTTGGCCAGGTCAGACTGCCAACAGGAGCCAAAACGTGATGGGGAGAGAGAGTGGGTGTGAACATCAGCAGTTCTTAGTGGTGGCCACCAGCTGCATTTTCTGAACTGGCTGTAATGAGGAACTCAGTAAGAGTTCTGGATGTCTGGCACAGAATCCAGTGGAAGTCTGTAACAAGTGGTGTTCTCCAGGGGTCAATAGTGGGTCCAGTCCTCTTCAATATACTCATCAATGACCTGGACAAAGGGATGGAATGTACCCTCAGCCAAGTTTGATGATGACACAAAACTAGGAGGGATGGCTGACAACCCAGAAAACTGTGCCATCATCCAGCAAGACCTGGACAGGCTGGAGAGAGGGGCTGAGAGAAACCTAATGAAATTTAACAAGGGAAAGTGTAGGGTGCTGTACCTCGGGGGGAATAACCCCCTGCACCAGGACAGGTTGGGGGCTGAGCTGCTGGAGAGCAGCTCTGAGGAGAAAGACCTGGGAGTTCCTGTGGACAACAGGATGACCATGAGCCAGCAATGTGCCCTTGTGGCCAAGAAGGCAAATGGCATCCTGGGGGGCATCAAGAAGAACATGGCCAGCAGGTCAAGGAAGGTCACTCTGCCCCTCTACTCTGCCCTGGTGTGAACCCATTTGGAATACTGTGTCCAGTTCTGGGCTCCCCAGTTCAAGAAGGACAGGGAACTGCTGGAGAGGGTACAGCAAAGGCCCACAAAGATGATTAAGGGCCTGAAACATCTCTCCTATGAGGAAAGGCTGAGGGACTGCCTTGAGAAGACTTGAGAAGACTAAGGGGGATCTGATCAGTGCTTACAAATACTTAAAGGGAAGGTATCAGGAGGACGGGGCTGTTTTTTTCTCAGTGGTGCCCATTGACAGGACAAGAGGAAATGGGCACAAACTTGAGTATAAGAAGTTCCACCAAAACATGCAGAGAAACTTCTTTACTGTGAGGGTGGTAGAGCACTGGAACAAGCTGCCCAGAGGGGTGGTGGAGTCTCCTTCTCTGGAGACATTCAAAACCTACCTGGACATGTTCTTGTGTAACATGCTCTAGGTAGACCCACTCTGGCAGCGGGGTTGGACTAGATGATCTCCAGACGTCCCTTCCAACTCCATGTGATTCTATGATTCTATGGTTCTGGAAACAGACATTTTATAAGCCTTGACTTTTTACCATTAAGAATAAGATTTCAGAAAAAGATCGTCCCATTTTCCTGTCTTCCACTTGTGCACAGCTTAATGCTTAGCAACTTTGGGAAGTGTTGTACAGTGTGGGAATATCAAGTATCGCTCAAGCAACTCATATTCAGCTAGCTAAAATCTATCTAGTCTACTGGAAACAGCATTTATGTGTTTTTTGGCTTTGCTCTTCTCCAATCTAAAGCATAAAGTAGTGAAGGAGGTCACCATTTGCATAGGATTTGGGTTTTATAATATGGGTAAATCATTTACCTACTCTAATCAGGAGTTTGTGTGATTAGTGTTTGTATAAGGAAGAATATAAAGTTGAAAGTGCTTCCATGATTTTGAAAGGAAGTCAGACATCAAATCCAGTAACTCCAAAATGGGACATGATTGGCTTCTTTCACAGATCTGCACCACTAAGATACTTTAGGTAGAGGAGTAGCTGGCAGTAACTGGCATCTTTTCAGGTATATCCCCACAAAAATGAGACTCATTTTTTCTGACAGCAGCTGGAAAGACTCAGGGACTTCCCCTCCCCTTCAAGGCTCTGGAAATTAGCATCCTCTGGAGGACTCTCTCATTCTGCTTATTTATTTTTTTTCCAAAAGATGATGTTTTAATGTATTTCTTCCAGCCATCTTTTCTCTGCCATTCCTCTTGAGTAGCTAAGCTAAGCTAATTTGAGCTGCATCGATAGCAGTGCATTGGTTTTTACTCCATCCCTGTACCTTTTTACAACTTGTTCCAGTTCCTCCCTCTTAACAGACATGTCCCCCATGAAATTTATTTTCCCACATCTCCAAGTACCCATTTTACAAATGCAAGTGACCCAGAGCAGGAAAGATCCTTGCAATATTTCAGATCAATGTTGTGCTGATAAACTGTCCTGTCTGTAGTCAGTTTGGAGCAGATGTGACTCCAGATATCTCTATCTTCGAGCAGAGACAAGCTGAAGCCACTGGTGTAATTAGTTATTTCACCAAGCTGTAGCTGCAAAGTGGGGAATAAACTCTTCTTTCACCAAGCAAAATTATTTGAGATATAGCATGGAGAAATTTGCACTCTGGCTGGCTGTGAAAAGCCAGAACTGAGGTGTGAAGAGCTGTGATGCAGAAGGCAATTGAACCCAGGCTTCCAGAAAGACAGTAAACCACATAGACGCTAAATCACTGGGGGATGCTCAGTTTCCAAGACATTTATCCTCATTCCTGCCACTCTTCACTGAATTTAGTAAATACCTCCCTCTCCATATTTCTCAAAGAACAAAACAAGATCTGAATAGGGGAAACCATTATCAGTCCATATGGTGAAACGAGGCAAGATGGACAGAATCCAAAGCAGAGAGCCGCCACATGCCTTTGTTCTTCCACCAGCTGCAACAAAGAAAGTGTGAGGAAAAAAAATCTGTGCAAAAGAGAAAGACTGTTTGTCAGAAGGCAGACAAAAGAGTTGCTGGCTAAGCCTATTTTATGGTCTGGCTTTCTGACACTGAAGGCCTGGTTTTATTGCAACTTCCACTTCCCACCTAAAACCACCAACTCTGCTGCTTGGCCAAAAGCAAACCATGGCAATAGAACAATTCCTCCTGTTGCAACAAATCTTTTGATGGCAAGTGGGCTGCCAAGTCTACCAACATCCAGGTTCAGAGTTTCCTAATGCTTCTTGCATAAATCTTTTCCCTCACATTCATCACTCTTAAGTTTAATCTTGTAGTATTAATGGTTTTACATAGTAGTTTTCCAAAGAAAATTTTATAAAGCCATAAACAGTGGAAGACATTTTAATTCCCAGACAAGATCAAAAAGAAGATATCAGTCTAGAGAACAAATCAGTCTCAGATGACACAGAATTTTCTTTGCAACTGTTTGGCTTTCCCTTTCCTTTTTTTTCCCTTTTCTTTTTCCCAGTAATTAGTAGAAATTGATGTTTTCTACTGCACTTATACATGAAATTAAAAATAATTTAAAAAGGTCCTTATTGATGAAAGGCAAACTGCACAAACAACCAGAAGCCAACAAGATGTCATATAGGCTGTTAGAGAGACATTTTCTGGCTGTTAGTTGAAGTACTGCACTCCAGGGTAGAGAAGACAGAGGGCTATATGGCGCTGAGAAGTGACTGCTAGGCTCAGAGACTCTGAAGCAGTCACCTCACAGAACAATTACCCAACATGTTCTTCAGTGTCCCTGGCAGTGGATACTGGCCACCTATTCAAAAAAAAAGTTGTAAAATGAGATGAATGGAAAGGTTTCACACAAATTTGACTTCTATAAACAGTAAAATCTCTGCTTCTTGAACCAGATACCCATGAAGTTGAAGCAATTGACAAGGCCATAGTGACAGCTCTTATTTCAATGTGTGAAGACAGGACTAGTTTTCTACCATCATTCCAAAGTTAATTAACTTTTTCTAAGGTGATATTCAAATATTTTATAAGTCATTGTACATACTGTTATTCCCATGTTACAGATGAGTAGAAAGCCAAGTCACATGAGTCTCTAAAATTATGCCATAAATTTTACAGAAACACATCGAACACAGCCCACTGTCATGGAATCAAGAATATCTCATCATGAGCGTATAGATTTAATGGTGTGATTGGATGTAAATCAATCTCCTTAACCTCCTTACTAAGCTCCCCCAGCACCCCCTAAGGCACACACCATGCAATCCAAACTCCTCCAGACCCATGGTGTTGCATGCTGCGATTCACTGAAGCTTTCAGGTACTCAACGAGTCCCACCTGTTGAACCTTAGTTTAAAGAGGGGGAAGGAAAAAGTAAATAAGCCATGAACAACATTCCCAGTGCTGCAGGAAATGCTGCCCCTTTAATGATCCAGCAGCTGGAACAAATGATTGCTCACTCATAACATACACATTGCAGTTGTCATAGAAACGCACTTAGCAACAAAGAATCCTTGACCTTTTCCCCATCTGTTTTGAATCTTCACAAAGGCACATTAATTTCTATATATTGATTTTCCTTTTTTTTTTTTTTGGTTTTTTCTCCCCCCAAGAGGGAAATGCCACATTTTTCATGGCTCCTAGACACCAGCAGATGCCTTCCATACCATCAGGGGGAGTACTGCAGAGGCACTGCCTCTCCTTACCCCTGCTTGGAGCTAGCCACCAGCTATTTCTTGACAAACAGGTAACTGCAAATGAGGCAGTACAACTGGGAACTCCACCTCAACCTGTAAACTTGCAAAACAATCTGTTTCAGCTTGGGAGATGTGAAGGAAGCTGAGAGCTCTGCGGTTTTGGACATAACCACCCAGGGTATGAACAGTCACAGTCTGTAATTAGATCAGGACGTCTCCCCTCAAATGGATGCAGACCATCCAGGAAACAAGATTGTATTATCAAAGGCCAGTATGTATATAGCAACACCACTGTGAGGAAAACAGGCTTGCTACAAAGGGCATTGCTAAATTCCCAGAAGAAACAGAAACAGATGAAATTAATCCAGACTCTGAGTAATGGTGAAATCACTGCATGTTCTGAAGGCACAGAGTTTTTAGATAAAGCTTGGCCGACATAATCGGATTAGCCATTAGATTAGATTCCTAGGGTATGTTTTTTTTTTAACGGGTATGCCCCCATGTTTACAACTCGGGATAAACAGAATACATTTAGTCATTAATTATTTTAAAATAAAGAGAAGAAAAAGGAAAACAAATATTTTTACAAACTATTTCAGTAATTTTTGAAAGATTCTACTTTTTGTATTACATTTGTTTATTTTACACCTTCTTTCAAATAAATGATGTATACAGTAGGATATTTTCTCCTCTCCTCTCCTCTCCTCTTCTATCTCCCTACTGTCCTGAAAAATTAGATAATGAATATAAGATTTAAAGAAATGCACACAGACACATGTACACCAACACACACAACCTGAATATTTGTAAAGAAAAAAAAAAAGTTACAACTTACAACTTTGAGCTATCTAGTGCTTCTTGTGGAAAATAACTAAATACATCTTTTTTACATTAGAGACTTTTAAAATAATTTCAAATCATACTTGTCACCCATCTTAAATGTTTTCTGAATTTACCGCAGAGAAAGGATTGCAAAGGAGCAGCTCTCATTTGTGTAACAGCACACACAATACAACAAGGCAGTGGCAGTTTTACCAAAACTTCTGAATAAGTGGGTTACTGCTAATGCTCAAAAATCTTCCTGCAACATCACATCTTCTAAGAATCAGAATTTTTATCTGGAATTATAATCAAAGAATTGTATGGGTTATTATGATTTTGAAGATCAGTTACAGACTACTTCATGGTCATTTCTGGTTTGCACACCATAGCTTAGATACCACTGATGAAGAAAACTTTTGCCTTTGTTGGAGAGATGAACAACATGGCTTCAAGTCACCTTCCATTTTATCTGCTCAGACTACACTGAAACAGGAATAAAACTGCATTTTAAGAACTGAGAAGTCCTGAATTCTAAGCTTTAAGTTGTTTGTCTGCAGTTCAGATAAAAACAAATGATACTTGTTTGGTCTAATGATCTTCAATGCCTGTAATGTAATTGCCAACTAGAAAAATTAGTAAAGAGAAGAGTCAACAATGGCAAGAAAAAGTGCAACACAAAACGCAACACAAACCAAAAACTAGACAAATAGAAATGAAGCACAGACTCAACCATGGATTCATTCAAAGGTAACAAGAAGATGATACTTGGATTTTCTCAGCAGGATAGAGCCATGTAGGTCTACCTGCATCCTTTGACAATCACCCCAAAACACTAACTACCTTTTTTTTCCAACATTTGCAGTGACAGCAGAAAATTGGTACATGTATGGAGGACTGGGAAGGGCTGTCCAGGACACGTCAGATCGAAATCTTGCTTACATGCAAACAGGAAACACACCTGATATAGAAAGCCAAGAGCTTGTTGTTAGTATAACTGAAATCTTAAAGGTTTAGCCTTAGAATCATTGTTAGTCCAGATCTAACTATTAAAGAAAGAGAAATAATGTTTGTTAGAGAAGAGGTTTTAATATTAACTAATAATAAAGTCAAAATTGTTAAATGCACACTTCTTAGATTTTTAGCCTTTTTCCTGCTGTTACAATCACCTTTCTTATAAAACCATGGTGGTCCCATACACTGATAAACAAAAAAAAAACCATATTAGCCATAAACACCAATTATAAAAATTACAATTTCAGCTAAACCTAGTAAAGCCAAGCTGCAGGCAGGTCAAGGAAAGCTCAATTGGAGCAGGTTGGACAAACCTCTGTCCTGTGGCTGTGCAGACTCAGGCCATAGCCTGTCCCTGGCAATGGCAGAGATGTATTACAGAGCTTCAGGGTTATGTGATGTCCAGAACTTTCTGCTGACTGGTTCGCGTGTCTTCCTCATGCCCTCAGACCTAAACCAGATATCAGATTTACAGCAGAAAACTTTCTCTAAATAAAACTGGTAGAAATTCCCTCCTTCCTTCCTGGGGATATGGCCCACTCAGAATTCAGACTGACAGACTCTGTGTTACAGGCTCCTGACATACCCACCTGTACTGCCACCTTAAACATCTCAAATAAGGTTTCTGAGATTTTATTATAAATCCCAGTTGTGCTGGAGTGTGCTGTATATTATGCGATGTGCTCAAGTGAAGTCTGTGAGGGAGGGTGGTCAGTTGATTACTCTGGACTATCCTTCTACGGCACAATTACAGCTTGAAATTTGCTGTTCCCTTTATCTGCTTCTATAGTCTATAGCTGTAGGCTATCATGAGGTACATATGTGACAGTGTCCTAATAAGTGTAATTTACTTTCCCTATCTGAAAAACAAGTAGAGCAGGGGGACGAATAGCATGGCACAGTAGGGAGAAAAGTGATGTATTTTCGGAGCTGCTGATTGCTGATTTGTATACAAGCTGGTTTGTGTTCAGCATTTTTTAAATGCTTGCATTTGTGTCTAAATAGAGACATCAGAATTATGACTTAGGGTCCCATTTAAAATTAATCATGGCTGTGTATCTACAGATTGGTACCTGGGAGTTGTTGGGTACTTTGGGCAGCACTTTCTGAAGAACTCTGAATCTCAAAAATCATCACAATTGCTGGCTTCAAGTCTAGTTCCTTTTGTTAACAGGTGAGAATCCCCTGAAGTAGTTAATTTCCCAAAGGGAGTCAAAAGAGACTATAAACAAGGTATGATGTGAACCTGCACCCTTCTTTGAGAGGTATGACTTATTTTTCTTAGAAATATTAATCAAAAATCAAAATAAAAATCTTTTTCATCTAGAAGTCTCATAGACATTCATGAATTTCAGAAAAAAAAAAAGTCCTTACAGAAACACTTTATCCCAAACCTGAATTACTCATTTAGGGAAGTTTTTCTGATACATCATGTAACGTCATGTCAATGAGATCGAGTCCATTCTCCAAATGCTCTTTATGTGCCCAGGGTTCCTGTCTGGTGCCCTGAGTTACACAGACAGGATGCAAAGAACAACCATCTCAGGCTGTGCTGTGGAGGAACACCACCGATGACTCCCAGCACAGCTCAGACACAACAGATCCTGAGAAGGGCCAGAAGGAAAATTGTAGGCATTGGGAAATGGGCAAAAACTCAGTTCCCACGGAGATAAAGCTTCTCCAAATTAAAGTGTCTGCTATTCATGGGATTTCACTGTTAAGTCTTCTGTGCAACTGACATGTATGAGCTTGCCCAGCTTCTCATCATAGAATCATAGAATCACCTAGATTGGAAGGGACCTCTTAAGATCATCTAGTCCAAACAATTTAAAAAAAAAAAAGCACACACCCACACAAACTCACAAACCCCACACCACACACAAAACACCACCAACCCAATACTAATCCATATCCCCGAGCACCATGTCAACTCGTCTCTTGAACACCTCCAGGGATGGTGCCTCAACCACCTCCCTGGGCAGCCCATTCCAATGCCTGACAACTCTTTCAGTAAAGAAAAATTTAATAATATCTAACCTGAACCTCCCCTGGCACAACTTGGAGACATTACCCCTTGTCCTATCATCTGTGACCTGGGAGAAGAGACCGACCCCCCCCCCCCCTCAGATGAGGTTTGAGATGAATTTCTCAAGTTCCTTCATGGAGCTTAGATCAGCCCTCTGCCCGAACAACTGAATGAGCTTACATGCATTTTTTCTATTCTTCAGCTCTACAGCACTTTTAATCTTGCTGGTATTTAAGCTGATGACATGAAAGACAGCTACAGCGATTGCAGATGCTTCTGTTTATACGGATTTAATAGAAACCCTCAGCATAAAATTCACTGAGCAGCATCTTGCTATTGGAACAGTTATATTTTAAACACCATTAAACTTGACAGAAAATACAGCATACATCCTCACATAAACCTTACAGTAAACTTCAAATGCAGAGGCAAATTTCTCTCCAGGATGGGCGGGGCATCCCAGCATAGTTTCAGAGAGGCCATCTCACAGTTAATTAAGCCATTCAGCCTGAAAGACATCATTTTTTCTAGAAGTGTCTATCCTCCATATTTTTTCTTCTTTAAAAAAGCAGGGAGGGAACTATGGCTCAGAAAGTAAGCCTCTCAGTTGCTGACAGGTTGCTGACTCAGTGGGCTATGAGAAACAGGGCGGTTTCTGCCACCCCAGCCCCAAAGAGTTGGGCTACCACAGTATCCCCTGTCCCCAGCCAATTGCTGACACCTGGATCCTCAAGCCTCTGTCACTTATGGTCCTGCCGCAGGCTCTGTACTCAGACCTCTTATCCTGCTGCTGGCTCTTAGAGCCTGAAGTTGGGTAGTGTCACACACAGCGGCTTGTTCTCAGGGTGTGCCCATACAAAACACCATCACAAATATCATTTGATAAGGCCAGAGGACAAGCACAGGGTAAGGGTGCTGTTCAGTCACCTGTCTGTACCTGACCGACCACTGTTATAGAATCACAGAATCATAGAATGGTTAAGGTTGGAAAGGACCTTGATGATCATCTAGTTCCAACCCCTCTACCATGGGAATTATTCCCTTTTCCTTTTATTTTCCCACGCTTTTTTCCTCCCAATCTCCCTTAAACCTCTGTTTCTCCACCTTTGGTCCATCTCCCAACCATCCCATTAGTATGCCATGCCCATAATCCCCTTAAAACTTGTCACCATAAATTTTACTCAGTCCTCAAATTCTCTTCTCCTCATGCTTTAGAATAGGTTCTATACTCTTGTGGGCAACATGAGGGAAACACAGGGTTCTGTCCCTTTAGCCTGAAAGGTTTTTGACAAGAATTTATTTGGCCAACTCCCTTTGTTGGAGTTCACAGGAGGGACAATGGACTAATCATTCACCTTCAGTAGTCTCAGGATTAACCAGTTCAGTATCCTCCATTTTCACCAATTACTAGAATTTTTGGGTTCCTTCACCTGACTCTCTGCAGATCTCTGTTCACCATAGTTTGCCTTTAATAAAAAAGCAAACAAACAAACAAACAAAAACCTAAAAAATCTCTTTCCCCCTGCAAATAATACATGGAAAGTCTGTGGTGGAAAGAGGATTATTTGCAGAATGAGTTCACTCTCTGTGCAAATACGAAAGGCTGGTCTGGTTCTCAGGCAGGAGTGAGTCACATCTACTGCCTGCTGCCCCCCAGGCACTATTTCACTGTTCAGCCTCACAGCCCCATGGTCAGGGCTCCAGATTGGGATCAGCAGAGCTACCTTGGAACAACGGTCTTTGTTCCCTTCATCATGATTTGGTCTGGACTTGAATAGGGAAAAGTAATTTATTCATTTGAAATCGCAGCATCAAATAATTGCATTTAAAATGCTTGCCATAATCATAGAATCATAGAAACATGGGCCTCAGAAGAACAGTCCCAGAGCTTTTGTGTGTTTCTAAGGGCTAGTGAGGGCTTAGGGAAAAGTAATATCTGCTATAGATGGGGAAATAGTCAAGCTTTCTCACATAAAAGCTCTTCTTTTGGTCTGAAAGAGAAGCAGCAACTGTCAGTGTCAAATTTGGGTTAAGAACAATTGTCATGAGTTGAACTTGATACGTTAATTAGTTAAATCATCCGACAGAAAATGCTGCAGTATCTGTAAAGCGAAAACAAGCATACGCAGGGAAAAAGGTGATGAGGCAATTATCTCCTATGGGGAGAGCAGAGCCAGATCATTTATCACCTATGGGAAAGGCAGGAGCTGGCAAGGGGAGGGAGGAGGAAACTGAAACAAACTTAAAACCAGTGTCTCTCCTGAGTCCAGGATTTTCAGTGTCCAGTGCAGTTTTGAGTTCCAGTTTGCAGACTCGTTTTTTGAAGGATTTTCAGGTGGGGTTTGTTGGAGGGAGTGGGGAGTGGAGTAGCTTTCCCTTGAGATTCTGGATGGAGGGGCCAGATCTAGAATGATTATTCAGTGAGAAATCCCTTCTCTCTGATAACCTGATGTTTCTGTCCCTTATCGATTATCCTTAGAAGACTGTGCTGGTGCATAATGGCCGTCTCCTTCTGCACACACAGTTTCCAGGAGAACACATTTTGCATGGGAGGATGTGCATTGCATTCAAGTATTATCCAAGTGTCATACAAATAAAACTTACAAGTTTTGAAGGCTGTATCATGAATAGAATTTATCATGATAGCTGTGAAAATATGCTTTCAAACTTTACTTCCACTTTTCAAAAACAGCCTGGCTCCACCCAGAGTGTGTGATGAGTTGTTTTTTGGTAGAAGAGGTTTGAGAAGCTGGTGAATGCTTTGTAAAGACTACAGAAACCTATGAAAATACACAGGAAAACACTGTGTATAAGTGCAAGGAAGCAGAGAATAGACTGTTGATCCTAGAAACTATTTCTACTATCTATGTATATTATAAACGTATGCATACACATAGATGTACACACAATTTTGTTACGCTAATGACTACCATCAAGTGGCTCCTAGAGGCAAGCACAATCAAACTTAAACAACTGCATGCACTTTTTCTGCCCAAATAGTGTCTTGATCAAGTAAAACTGGAAACAGCTAAGGGTGCACCTGCCCAGGGCAAAACCCCACAGGGCTGGGGTCTCCTTGCAGGCCTGAAAACACAGAGGGAAGATCATTAGTTTCAAAAATATGCTTTTGTGACTCTCTTCATCACTCAGACTTCACTTTGTCCTGTTTATACTTCCAGCGATTGTTGGAGTGACCGTGCCTATACTAGGACTCTCAGGCTACAAACACCCCTCCTGACCAAATACAGCAACATATCATAAACGAAAACTAATGACATTATAGTCCATTTTGTAGTGGCACCAGTCAAACTCATGCAAGAGGGAAACAGCCTTTCAAACTCCTTTCTGCCCTCCTCCATACTGACCTATGTTACAGGTAATGAAATTCAAAACTAAACCATGAAATACGATCACCATGAGTGGTTTTCTGTCTTGCAATATTTTGAAAAGCATAAGTTCACTGTAAGACTACTCTACTTGATGTGGAAAAGTGACAGAAGCTTTATAAAGTTGAAACTTCAAAACAACAGGGTTTTATGAAAGAGCTAGAAAACCACAGGGTTGGAAGTTCCCTAGAGTTTTTCTAGGGTCTCCATTTCCCTCATCATGCAGAAAATAAAAAGTACATTGGTCATAAGTCTGATTTCACCTTATCAGCTACACTGACTGTTAGAATTACTCCCAATGACACTAGTACAGAAGATATCCTGACAGATCCAAGCAAACTTAGACTTATTAAAAGCAATAAATAATTGTTATGATCCCAGAGAAGCAACATCTACTACTGTATTTGTTTTGTGTATGACTTCAGAGATTAGGGGACCCTGCTACTTAATTGCTCAGAGGGACACTAATGTTGTAAAGCTGTTTTCCTAGCAGAAGCTATCAAATAGAAGCAGGACTCCTTTATAAAATTATAGTTGTTAAATTCTCCATTTTGCAGGGAATTTACTAAGTCCAGAAACAATCCCCAAAAACACTCTTAGAGGAATAGCCAGGCTGTAGCATCAAGATCTGAAAAAATTAGATAAGCTTTAGTTCACGGGCCTTTCTGTATGTTTATGTTATCAGGTCACATATGCTTTTTCTTTCCTGCAAACTGAATTTTCACACCAAGCGACAGTCATGGCAGGGAAAATTACTTCTCAGCCTCAGCCATCCTAGGAAGGAGCAGGCACCACCCTTCTGAAGGACAGCAGATGAGAGAGCAAACCATGGGGTATCCTCTAACAATGTAAGGGGTTCAGAAATGTGCTTCCCAAAATCTCTTTGGCACATGTGATATTTTTCAGAATCAACATGTACAATTGCTGATACCAGAATTACCTGCCCACTGGCACTTCAGCCTCTTTTGGAGAAAAGCTGAGTAACTATGGATTTTCAGTAAGAAAAGGTAGTAATGGGGTTTGTCTGTGTAAAGAGGAAATATTTTTAAAAAAAATCTTCCTGAGTTTGTTCTGGGACATGGCTGTAGACATCTGGCCTGGAAAACATGATGTTGAATAAACTTTGGCCAAGCCATAGCTTGAAAGATGGTTTTGTAATATATAGAGGAATACAAATCACACCCTTGACTGGCCATTTGCAGATGACTGGCGAATAACAGGACCACCATTTATGATACACCCTCCAAATGCTCTTGTCAGCCTTCAGCTGAACAGCAGTAACGGTACCTTTAACTGCTGCAGACTCGATTTGTACTGCTAATAATAAGAACAGAAATGAAAGAAGGTAGCTCCTTGTCCAGGCTGTGGGTTGTGTTTTTGAACCTGTTTGTGAAGTACCCAGAACTGGTGCTCTCTGTGCTACCACATTGCAAGGGACATATCAGTTAGAGATACCCACCCAGGGTCTGCTCAGCTCACATCATCTGTGATCCATCTGTCAAATCTATACCAAAATGAACCATCTGATAGCTCATTCAAATGGGAATTGCTATCAGAAATGGGGCTCCTGGAGGCCCCTCATTATTAATAATTATAGCATAATAAAAAGCACACAGCTAATTGCTGTTCCTCTGCTATAACCTGTTAGATTAATAGAAACAGTTCTTTCTTCTCAGGAGAGTAGTCTCACTTTCACATTACAAAAATAATTAAAATGTAATCAAGTGCTGAGAAGCCACCCAGGAGGTCTGTGCATAATAGCCCATGTGTATGTTTTGCCTTTGTGCCAGAGCAGCTCACAAAGGACCAAATCTGTTCTGCCATCAAGTCCCAATTCCACCTCCCCTTGCACAAGAAAAAGGAGTAGACTGACCAGGACAGGACAGGTCTACACTGTCACAAGGGATCTGGCCCTACTGCTGTCCCTCCAGCAGGTCAGATAAATCGAAAAACCTTCCCCTGTTAACCTATATCCTTTAACTGCACATCACTAGGTTTTGCTTTCAGATCTGAACCTCAGGAAGGTGTCTGACTGTCTGTCTTTGTGATGGTAAATATTGCTGCTTCTGCCCTCAGTCAGGAAGCCCAAGTGTGGAAGGGCCAGAGAGGGCACCTCCCACGGTCAGCGAGGGAGCCCCGGGGATGCCATCCGGGTCCCAAAAAGGAAAACTCATCCCACTGAGCGCAGTGACATGCTGCTGTGAGGGCAATCACCAGAGCTTGCACCTTCCCTGAGCACATTTTTCCCTCTCCTGGGACACTTCAGCAATACCTTCTGTTTCAGTGTAGTTGCTAAAGATGCTTTTCCAGCATCTAAAATAAAGCAAAAAAATTGCTGCAGCTCCAACAAAAGCAGCACCAACCCAGAGCGCTAGACTCACTAACCAATAAATCTTTTTGTGGCATTTTTTTCCTAATTACTCTTTTAATCTCAGAAGTAATTTGCAGAGGGAAGATCAGAGGAAAATTTCCACTCACACACACTTACTTCTCTCTGTATAACCAATTTGCAGCTTCCTTTCACTCCAGGGTGAAAATGTACTGCAATTCTCATTGTTTCTCTTCTCTGCACCTGTGCATGGAGTCAAAACTTCACTGCAATCATCGCAACGTATTCACAATGTTTCAGACTAGAGATCTTCATTATCTTAGACCTAAGGGATTAAGCACTTGCTCACATATTTGTCTTAAAAAAAAAAAAAGCAAACAGAGTGCACATCTAAAAGTTAATTATGGTCATTACAATTAGAAAGAGAAAAGAATCTTCACACTTGTGATTTTGGATGTTCGATTCTGATTTTTGGGACAGAGGAAAATATTATAAATATATTAACTCACCAAAAGACCAAAACACACAAAATTTCACCAATTTTAAAGGAAAAATAAGGATTCATTATTTATGCTATCTGACTTTTTTTATTCTGCAGAACACCCTGTGTGTCTTCCATGTTATCCTGATCCCAGGCCTCAGTTAGAGCTAGGTATTTCAGTCCTCGATGGTCTAAACTATTGTGTATCACGAAGGAAAAAAAAGAAAGACAAAGGCAGTACTGATGCCTAAGGCCCAGACACCTGTTCAGGATATGAGCCAAACCATAATGAAAAAAAAATCAAAATTAAAAAAACTCATGCTCTTCCCACCCCACAAATTTGATCCCAAATCACACTGAACACTGGAAACAAAACCTAGGGAAAACCTCTTTCTTGAGTCCAGCAGGGGTTTCGTTCATTTTGTGTGGACAACAGTCAGTCCAGGATTCTGGAGAAAGAGGATTTACCTTTCCATTCTTTGTTAGTATTCCAATTTGACCAATGCCCTTGGTCTCCTGCTCTGCTAAGGTTGTCTTCATACTCTGAACCATCTTCTATACTTTGTGTTAGGACTCTCAGTCGTATCTGACTGCTTTGCTTTTCTGTCTGTACAGATCCTTTATTTTTGACATTTTTGAAATGTATTGCTGCCATGCATTTGGTATCTCACTTTCCAAGGTAGCACATAGTCTTCACTATATCAGGCATCTCCAGTATAACTTGTCCCAAGGAATCATTTTCAAGGAGCATGAATGTATCTACTGGGTCAGGCAAAAGGGACTAGAGAGTAGCCTGTGATGTGAGAATCACATTTTGATGCCATTAGGAATTTCTTACCAGGCAGTGCTCTGAGCAGGCCACTGATTCTGGGTTGGGTCAATATTCAGATCAGTTTTGCCATTCCCACAGATGGGAATTAAGATGCCCAGGGAAGTTCCTTCAAAATCTCCATGTTTCTGAAGTTATCTGTTTGGTCTAAAGAGTGGGTATAGAGAATGAAAGAGCCAGTGGTGCCCCTGAATACCTTACAAAAATTCTTGCCTTCTTGACTTCAGTTCCACAAACATTATATCTGACTTTTACCTTTTACATCCAGAGTAAAACAGTAGTGCTGTATTTCTGTAAAACGAATAGAACAAGAATTGTGGACAATATTGGGATTTTTCTGTAATCTTTTTTGACGTGGATAACATGCTGACTTTCACATCTAATTTTTTTTTTAATTACTGTCTGGCTGGTGATTATTTACATGAGATAAAGAATGTTTGAAGGCTTCTACAGTAATTAAGTTTCATCTTTTTAGACTGTTCTTTACATGTAAAGGTAATTGCTTTTAGTTGTTATAAATCTTGTGTAAAATTCCTCAAGCAATAAACACAAGCTGTATCTCAGTAATTGTCTATTGACTACACTTTCCAGTATGAATTAATTTTCAATTACAAACTTCCTTACTTACTGTATCAGGTTGAAAGTCTGCATTTTGAACACGTAGTTGTTCTCATCTTGTGTGCATTTGTCTCACATTATACTAGAAAAAAAGATGGAGAGATTCATTGAGCAACCATCAGTCTGAATATCAATGCAGCATGACAATAACAGTAGATGTCAAAACTGAGATTTCCTCTGCAAATTCCCAGATAGCAACAAAGACCCATTTCCAACCCTAATTATTTTTATTGCTGCTACATTGTACTCTTCTCTACTGCTTCTTTAAAAGTTAATGGCTTGATTAAGAAGTTTCACTCAATGAATCTTTCATAGCAACCACAAATGAATCTATCCCTACCAACTTAACTAGGAGTATTTTAGAATGTAAGTACCTAAGTTACCTAAGAGGGGTAAGTAGGTAGTTCTGGGCTGAGCCACCACATTCTTTCTGAACAAGAAGTTGGAGACTATAGCAAGACTTCCAACTGTTCAACTGAAGTTAGGTGTCCAGTTAGGTGCTGATTCAAATGCAGGAAAATGCCATAATAGACTTCTGCTGCCGGAAGAGGAGGTCTTCCTTCTTTCACAGCCATGGTGTTCTACCCTCCCTTGAGCTGATTCTGGACCTATGCAGTACTAATTTTATTAAATAATCACAGAAAACTACCCACTCTTGCCTCCTCCGAGACACTTTCTCCTGTTTCATGAGGTAAACTAGCTCATGCAAAGGTCCTAAGAATGCTTAAGGCAGAACCAAACAAGTGACAGGAGGGGAAGGTGGAAGGAGCTCCTAATCCAGTGCCACACGTAGACACTGATATCAACAGCCTTTGCATTCATTCCACGGAGGACTGAGGCATCCTGAGTATACAAAGGTCTCGTGACACTTGGGGAGATATAATGCCATGTGGTTTCCCACTTGGTGCCCATATGCTTTCTGAAGGGACCTGGTTTCCTGTGTCTTACTTGCAGCACAGCAGAAGTGCCTTGGATACCTTATGGCATCTAAAATGGCCCTGGACATCTATGTTTAGGCACCTTAATCTCTCAATCAGTGATCTCAATTAATGCCCCTAAAAATTCTGTAATCTCAATGCCTTTAAAGGGTCCAAGAAAAGAGGTTATATTAGCTCTTCATCAACACAGAAAATGTGAAAGAGGTACTGCTTGTATCTTTATAATCAATTCTAAGTAGGAGCATATTGAATACTTTTTAAAGTATAAAATGAGAACTAATAATAAAATATTTCCTCCATACAACTATGTGTTCAGCACAGCTGCATTTCAAATTTCTGAATTTCTGTTCAGGACTGTTAATAAGTTTATCAGGCTCAGCGTTACCAAGTTTCTGACACTGGCGTAGACATGCTTCTATTCTCTGGTATTTGCTGCAAGTGAAAATTAAAAAAAAAAAAAAAAAAAGGTAAAAGAAATCAGATACTCCCACCTGCAGGAATCCTGAGAATGAAGTTGAAGAGAATGTGACGGTACAGGCATGTAAAATGAGGCTTGATCATTTCACTTGACCACTGCAACAGGAATAACTCCATTAGTGAGAATTATCCTTTTCCTTCTCTTTTTCTTGTGTCAGATTTGTCCTTCTGTCTGTGAATGAAGACTTCAGCTAACACTGCCACCAGATGGGCCCTCGGTGGTACTGTATTCCCTGGGTGATGTCCTAATGGAAAAGAGAAGAAAGAGAAAACCCCAAACTTCAGCATTTCTGTTCCTTTCATCCTATCATTTCATCTCTGCTCTGGAATTCTCTCTCCAGCAAGAAACTGAAGGCTTTATAGTGTCTTACATAATAAGGTGAAAAGACCTTGGTTTTACTTTTCAATGCAATAACTTAGTGGCTTGCAAATTTCTCTCTTGAGGTTAATTGTATCTTCAGAACGCGTGACCTACATTGCAGGCAGAAGGAATAAAACAGTTTTGTATACTTTTAATGGATTTATTTAAAAGGATGAGCAAGCAAATGTTCACTTAAGAGTGCCTCTTAGTGAGCTAATATGCTACATTTTTACTACGACAATTAAAGACAGAACAATGTGATGGTCAAATTGAGGTCACAATTAAAATTAAATCAGTAAATCAATAGACTCAGAATGATCAAATCACCACATTATTACAATATATAATGAAATCAAATTATAAGGCTGATAGCAGATTAAATTACTAGGTGATAGTGTTTGGCTTGGGTTGAATAGAGGTGATTTCCTTCCAGGAAGACCCTACTAGTGTTGTATGAACATGCTGTTGATCCAGCAGGTAAAAGAAGCAAATATCCACATATGTGGCTCTGCTAGTCTATTGGTAGTTATTCCTGGGGGAAATCTGACAGGCAATAATGGAGTCTTGGCTTAGACTGAAAAGATACAGCTCCTGCTGTGTGATTTTAACAGTCCCTCCTCAACTCTCACCACTATTAACACTTTGCTCTGGATGTTCTTTATTACCACCCTGTGTTTTTGCAGCAAAACATAGACTCTCCCTAAGGACTCAAATCAGAACTGATGATTTAGACGTGAACTGTGCCTTTGGGAATAAAAGTCTTTCTATAACACAGAAGAATCCACTCTCTACATCACTAAAAGTTTTCTGTTTATTTTAGAGAATTATTGAGGGAACGACTATACCACTCTCATAATGGTATTTTAAAAACATGTGACTAGAGACATTCTTCACATGAAGAAAAAACAGGGAATCCAGTTTCAGCCATTGGAAATATGAGGGAATGTGAGAACCATGCTTTTAAAAAAAAAAAATACTGGATTTCATAAGGGTTATTTTTGTTTGCTCTGCCTTTGGAGTGTACAGGTACATGAGCTCATGTACTCTGAATATTCCATTCAATTGGAATGGAATATGAGCCATTGGAAATATGAGGGAATGTGAGAACCATGCTTTTTTTAAAAAAAAAAAATACTGGATTTCATAAGGGTTATTTTTGTTTGCTCTGCCTTTGGAGTATACAGGTACATGAGCTCATGTACTCTGAATATTCAACATGGTCCAGAACTTCAGTCAATATGTGTTGATTTTTAAGGTTCTGTGTTATGGAAGAAAACTCAAGAACCAATTTATCCATTTCTGTCTGCCACACCAGCTGCAGCAGAGGTAGTCCTCCAGTAAAAATGAAAGGTCTTTGATAGAAAGGTAAGGTGCCAATATTTCAGCCAACACAATTATTGGACAGAGCAGATGGATTATGATCTTGAAATAGGACCACTGACAGTCCTACATTACAGAGCACTGGTTTGGTGTTGTTCTGGGCCTGTGTCTTGTAGCAACATGGCCCTTTGCTATATTCCTGTAAGAAAAGAAAACCAGATTGCCAAATTATGTTTGAGAGTGGCTGCAGTGATTGTTTTGGAGCTGTAGCATGACTTTGAGACAAATACCCAGATGGTCTCCATTTACTGTTCACTAGTTCATTTATCAGAGCAGTTTAAGATTCACTGATTTCAGTAGGACAGAAAAGGACATGACCTTGGTCAGGCACTGACAAGGACCTTCAGACTTCTCTGACAAGACAAGAGCTTGGGTAGACCACACAGGTTGGAATTCATCTCACTTAGCTTTGGTTCATGAGTACCTAGCCCAAGCCAGTCAACTGGACTCCTTGTGCTCCTGTCTGACATCTGTTTCAAGACCACATGCCCGTTTCTCCACTGTATGACTAACTTTAACTACATTCCTAGCTTTTCAGCCTGTAAACGTGCACCTCGGTTACCTGCCCGTCTCCCTGACAAACAACCTTTCCTTTCAGCGGAGAGTTTACACTCCAGTCTGGTTTTGGGTCCGTGCCAGGGTTTTTGTTTCAGGGAGATCACAGCCTAACAAACATGCAGAACAGATAGCTATTCCCAGACCAAAATGGGCATTGCATGACAGAATTGCTACCGCCTTGGTGTGTCTCACGGGCTCCGCGCGAAACTGTCAAAGAGATTCTCCTTTATCTCTAGCAGGAGATAAGAAGGCGGCAAAATGGGCTTAAGGAGTAGGACAAGCTTAGTTTAATCCCAACGGCAACAAGCACTTCAGATGGCCACCATGGCTGTGAATGGGCAACCAGCAATTCCTAAGCTCTTGGCTTGAGCGAGTGCAGGGAGGGAGATAATAACTCATGAACTTCCTGAACAAACATCAAACCAGATTTAAATGAAAGAAGGTTTTGTACTATTATTTTAAATAAAATCCGTGATAGATAGCTAAGTGGCGGGAGGCCAGTAGCAAGCCTTTGCTGTTGTCAAATGATTAATTTCAGTAAGAACATCAAAGACAGGAAACAAGGAAAAAGGATGAGATGCTGGCTGGTTAGGAAGAGACAGCAGGGGGGGATTTTGCCCATGTTAGAACTGCAGCCCTATCCCCAGAGCTGCCATAACACATTGTAATTGCCATCGCATTGGATTCACATAATCTCAACTCAAGTGAGTAAAACTCACTTTTCTCCAGGGCAGAAGTAAGTAGCATTTAAGAGAAGCAGGATAAATTTACTGGTCTGCCCTTTCCCACCCCCAAAATTGTGAGATCAAATTTAAAAATCACAATATTCAAAATGAAAAAAAAATATCCTTATGTTGTGATTTTCAGCTTTCAGCTTTCTCTCAGACGGAGATTATAAGCCATTCTCTACAACTGACAGAGAGAAATTTTCATCTTTAAAAAAATCAGCAATTCTTACGTGAATAATCTGGATCAAACTCTCAGGGATTTATAAAAAAGGGACCAAAGGGCATAAGAGCCCATAGCACTTCTGTCACATTTCTATGGACAGCACACTGTCTAAAAGACACTCCAATGTTACAAGTGCTTGTTAGTATGGTCTAGACGCAGAAAAAGAGGAATGTACCCACAGCATTAGTAATTTTTTACACGGACCAGTGAAGCCTGGGGACAATTGCAGCAGACCAACCTAGCAGATGGAAGAACTTTTGAACTCTGATTCTAGCTTTGTATTGAACTTCTTGGGAGGGTGGGACGGGGTGGGGAGGAGCTTCAGGAAGACTGTAGACAGACTTCAATGAAGACTGAAGGTAGTGCCAAAGTTAATTCTAGAATGGAGAAGATCATGGATAAGTGGTTTTTTTGTTGTTGGTTTAGGTCTTTGGGTTGGTTTGCTTTGGTTAGTTGGGGGGGTTTGTTGTTGCTTTATTCCTGGTGGCAGAGAGTTAGACCTTCGTCAGAAAGGATGGATATTATCTGGTGATTGGTCTCTAAAGAGAACTCCACCCAGAGTTGAACTTTCAACGGACATACACACCCATGGCTTTTAGACACATCTCTCCTACTGTGGGTTCTTTTCTGCTCTATTTAGAGTATTTGGACCCATCCATTTCAGTCATCAGATTCTCCCAGATGGGAATCCAGGCTCCCTAACGCTGAGCCTGTGACATCTATTTGGGAGATGAGGGACAAAAGCCTAAATTTGAATAAATCTGTGCCCAATTTCCACTTGATTCCTGGAAATAGGATTTAACCCACAGACACTTTAATACAAATTTTAGGGGTCTAGCAACTTGGGAGTGCCTAGATGGTACAAACAAAGAGCTTGTTGCTCTTTGTATTCAGGCATATGCATTCAAAGACTAGATAATTTTTGAGAGATTAATACAACCGCCACAAATTTCATATACAGAGGTCTAGGACTTCACATCTTCAGTAAAACACATAGCAAATGGCAACCTTAAAACACCTAGCAGCAGAGATTCATACATCTTAAAAGAGAATTGATCACAGCCCTCTGCAAGCATGACCTCTGTTTAACACAAGCCACAAGATTTCACCCACTGTGGCGGAGGGAATTATTCTTTCTTTCTTCCTAACTGAACACTATCAAGCCCAATAACTTGCTGGTGGCTGAACTATAGCTTATCGTTAAGTAAGACATCCAGTCCTGGCATAAACGCTCCACTGTGAATTTACCACCTTCTTTGTTAAGCTTACAATGTGCTTAAACACCTTGACAGAATTCATTCTTTTCCATTTGAATTTGTTTGACCTAAACTTCCTTCTATCCAATTCTATTATGCTTTAGTGCACTGGATTGAATGCCCCTTAATATCATTTCCCTGGTTAAGACTGTTACACAACTCACCACACGCCAGGCACCAGAGACTGAAATGGGCAATTTCAGTGCTAAAATCTTCCTTGTCAACAGTCAGAGGTGATAGTTCAAAGGTGCTGCTCTATGGAAGGATAAGCTAAATTGCCACAAACTGCCACAAACAGAGACCCTGTCCTCATGTTCTTGAGCTCAATGAGTATATCAGTTCAGTATGTTGAGCCATAAGAAACCCCATACTGTAAAAGCAACAGATCAAGTTTTTGTTGTCTTTCTCCCTAAGCTGGGTAGTCATATGACTTACCCAGTGCTAGGGGAGGGAAAGGGAACTCTGACAGACTGAGTTAGGCTGTGGTGAACTTCACTCTGGGAGAACTGCAGAACCATCCATGGAGCATGGGCACACAACACACAATGACCAGTAGAATCATAGAATTGCCTAGGTTGGAAGGGACCTAGTTGGAAGATCATCTAGTCCAACCACCAACATAACATTGACAAAAACCATCATTAAACCATAACTCTAAGTTACAAATGATCTCAAGAGGATGTGGAAATTAAATCCTGAACTGAATTCAAGGCTCCAAGAAACCAACCCAACCTTCATTGCTCCAACTGGCAAGTCCAAATTAATCTCCAGTATATTCACCACCATGTACAGGACTTCTGGTGGCATAAGAGTATGGGAGGAGTGACGCTTTATGGATAGAGACTGAAAACCAAGATGGAAGACCAGGCTTAGAATCCATTTCACAGGCAGTGTATCCTTAACAACCACCAAAAAGGGTTTCTGTGTCCAAAATGAACTAATGCAAGACAGGTTGATGGACTGGCCTGAGTAAAGGCGACCCATTTGTCATATTCTTTTAAAATATTATCTTTTCTCCTTCCTAAAGGAAAGGCTGGAATGTTAAATCAGTTAAGTGCATCACTTTGATAAAAACTATGCAAATCTTTATATATATAAAGGCACCATCTATAACACTGACAGTTCAGATAAAGGTTTTAGTTTGAAATATAAGTTCCTGGTATGGAATGTAAATGCAAACATTTGCTTTATTTTATTTTTTTTAAAGTATTTTATATTTTGTACTCTGACAGTTACAAATTGCATGGAGAATTTATTGAACTGTTCCCTCCTCACAAACCCAGGCCCCTCTTCTTTAAAAGACACCCTAATATTATAGGGACCTGTCTAGACGTACATAACTTGAGGGGCAGTGGTAAGGCAGATAAAAAAACACAGAGAAATGACACAGATTAAAGGAAAATAAATAGCAGGCAGCCATTCAAATTACAAAGTGCTGGGGGTATTAAAAAAGAATCCATCATATGTGCCAGGAAAATGCATGTGCTATACAGCATTCCTGTGATGGTCCTTCCCTTCAGACTGGGGGTCACAGTCCATCTTCTTTCCCTTTCAAAGGGAACTGTCTGTTGCCAACATGTCCAGTTCAAAAGCTTGTCTATCAAGAAAGCAAACATCATAGCAAGCAAGGATGAAACTAAACACTTCTTCAGTTTCCTTCCCTAAAAACTTTCCCATCACCCCCATCCTTCCTTGGAGTGGGTCCAGTGGAGGGCCACAAAGATGATCAGAGGGCTGGAGCACCTCTCCTGTGAAGACAGGCTGAGAGAGCTGGGGATGTTCAGCCTGGAGAAGATGAAGGCTCTGGGGAGACCTTATAGCAGCCTTCCAATATCTGAAGGGGGCCTACAGGAGAGCTGGGGAGGGCTAGTGGGAAGGAAGTGTAGTGACAGGACAAAGGGCAACAGTTTTAAATTGGAAGAGGGGAGATTTAGATTGGGTACCAGAAAGAAATTCTTTGCTGTGAGGGTGGTGGGACACTGGCCCAGGTTGCCCAGAGAAGCTGTGGCTGCCCCATCCCTGGAGAGATTCAGGTGTCCCTGCCCATGGCAGGGGGTTGGAACTTGATGATCTTTAAGGTCCCTTCCTACTCTAACCATTCTATTGCTCTACAATTTTATGATTCTATGATTCCCTTCCCTCCCCAGCCATTGAATCCTGCCTGCACCCCTGCCGTACCTGCACAAGAGTCTACAATGCTGCCAGGCAAGGCAAAAATGTACAAAGAAAGGATAAAATAAAATACAAGGTTATTTGTTTATGTATTATTTGTTCTAACCCAGATAATTTCAGAGACCTGGTATAAACTGCAACCCCACACATAGTTGTATCAACGCAGCTGAAGGGATGGCAGGGAACCTGGCACACTGCGGAAAAAATGTAGCATATAACTACTCCCAGCAGAGCAATTCAGTCAAATGGTTTGCTGTGCCCATTCTGCCTGGGGAGAACAAATTTTAGGACAGATTCAGTTTAATGTGATTGCATGGCCGTTAAGACCTTGCTCAATGCCAAAGTGTTGTGTGGTGGGTTTTTTTTCTCCCTGAGTTAATGTACATAAATGATCTTTTAAAACCAGAGTGTCTAACCTAATTTTGACTTTACAAAGCCTAAATGAAGAGGAAATTACACAAGAAAAATGGAAATACAAGGAGGCACCTAAAGACCTGAGACATTGTGTCGCGAAAATTACAGTGAATTAGATAAATGCTAAATTTATTACGTGCTGAAAACAGGTAGAAACAGTTTTTTGTCTCCCTGAAAAACAAAGCAGGTTATAAATCCCACCCTCTAAAGACCACTCATGTATAAATCAGCTCAAAACTCACCTTAGCCAGGGACTTCTATAAACTAAATATACCAGGGCCAGAGAACTTCATGTGTTTGCAGTCATCCCAGCATTATGAGATGCCCACAATCAATGAGGTCCAGTGTATTTCCTGATATTTAAGTGTCAGAAATCGCTTGAAAGGTCCAACTCAAATCATACCCTCAACAGACCCCTTTTTTTTTTTTAAAGAAACCACTATTCAGATAAATAAAGAACACCTGCTGCTGTTTTTTGGATATTTTTTATCTTCTTTGAAGAAGATAAAGAGCCATACAACATCCAGTACATAGAGGTCTAAAACACTTCATTAGCTTTTGTCAAAGCATTACAGAATAGTTATTACTTGATTACTTTAGGGCTTACTCTCTGCCTCTAAGACATGACTAGGATTCAATGCATGTGTTTTCATCAGTTTGCCTGGAAAAAGTCAAGCATCAGAGAGGTGGCTTGACAAAACTATCAGTCTTTATCTCACAGCCTACAGTTTTGAAAGTCAGAAATGCAGACAGATGGTGGCAAAACAAGCCAAATTCCATGGGAAACTCAGAACTGACACCATTTTCACATGATTGTTATGTTACGTCAGTAAGAACAAGCAGTAAAATAGTTTAATATGCACAAAGAGAACACTCAGCCTGCAAACAGATGAAAATTATACTATCTTACCCCATGGACTGCAAACAAATTCTCCAGGAAGATGTCAAAACATCCTACAACAATGGTACCCTGGTGCCACAAAGCTTTCAGGTTGCTAAGTTAGACCACCTTTGTTGTCAAGGGAGAAGGAGAGCTGCATAACACTACTCCATGTGTCCTCAGTTTGGCACTGGAGGTGGAAGGAGCCCAGCCCTGGTGTGCCTAGATCTCCACATCCCCCATCGATCATTTTAGGGCCCCTCACTACAAGAAGGACATTGAAGTTATGGAGTGTGTGCAGAGAAGGGCAACAAAGCTGGTGAGGGGTCTGGAGCACAAGTCTTGTGAGGAGCGGTTGAAGGAGATGGGGGTGTTCAGTCTGGAAAAAAGGAGGCTGAGGGGAGACCTTCTTGCTCTCTCCAACTCCCTGAAAGTGATGCGGGGTTTAGTCTCTTTTCCCAAGTAACAAGCAATAGGACAAGAGCAAACGGCCTCAAGTTGTGGCAGGGGAAGTTTACACTGGAATTAGGAAACATTTCTTCATCAAAATGGTTGTCAAACACTGGAACAGGCTGCCCAGGGAAGTGTTTGAGTCGCCATCCCTGGAGGTATTTAAGAGACGGGTAGATATGGTCCTTAGGGACGTGGTTTAGCAGTGGACTTGGCAGTGTTAGGTTAGTGGTTGAACTTGATGATCTTAGAGGTCTCTTCCAACAAAAACAATTCTATGATTCTGTGACAACAGGTCTGTACTCCAGCAGCACCTCAGAGCAGCCTTCACATAGCCTTGTACACAGAGGAAAATAACCTCAAAACTAGGGCATAAAGAATGTTTTAGAAACCTGTCTATCAGAAAGGCAAGTTTTCCTTTTTGTCCTGCTTTCCTGTTGTCTTCTCATGAAAGATTTCAGGTGGGAGTGATGGGGACTGTAGAGCACACATCCTTGGGTCTCCCCAGTCCTTCCCTCCCCTCTCCAAATGCGTGCTATGAGCTACCAGCAGCACCGGGGAGCCTCAGCGAGGAACAGCTCTGCTGCATGTCATCGTGGGATTTCCATCAAATCCTACTGTCCCAAAGCCACACACTGTGCATTTTTTACAGCACCACCACCCCACCCCCTCTTCCTGCACCAACCTCCTTAATTTAATTATTCCTTTCTTCTGCTTTTTCTCCCTCCCAAGCCTCCTGCCTCCGCCGTCAAAGCCTCATCTTGCCTTCACTCCCTGATCTAATTAGTTCCCACGGAACACCTGGGCTCTGCGTGCCGGACTGACATCTTTTGCAATGCACCAATCTTTTGCTCAGTTTCCTCAATTAGCTCCCATTGTACACCTGGGTATGGCATTAACGTGACATCTGTTAAGTTCAGGGAATGTCTGCTCCATTATGGAGATTTTCCACCACTTCTCAGAGGAAAAGAGATTATTGTGCCCTTAAACATATCCCTGCCTTAGCCAGAGGGATCATTCTCTGTCTGCTTGTCTCACGTACAGCCACTCAGCCTCTCTGCAGATGTTGAAGCTTGTGAAAAAATGGGCCCTCTGTGAGAGACATGAAATCACAAACCAACAGGGTTTTGGAAATAGTAATTTATTGAAATGCTTGGAGCCAGAGCTGCAAAGCTGGGTAGAGCTGTTACAGCCGTTGCCCCTTGATGAGCTCTGCTGTAATCCCAGCAAAGTGTGCCTCTTTGACCTGTTGGGACTGGCTCTAAAGTTGAGGGGCTCCTCAAACTGTGTAACAGTGCTTTAAAACCTTCACTAGGCTCAGAGTGCCAATATGCCACCCTGACCCGCTATACAGGGAAGTCTGTTGCCTCCATGGGTCACGGGTCAGGGATGTGACAAACAAACTCACAGACCTAGTAAACCCCTCCGATTATTACCCCCTGTTAGTATTTCAGGTGGGTAGTGATGAGGCTGAAATCAATTAAAAGAAATTTTAGAGCCTTAGGGCAGCAGCTGAAGGGGTCAGGAT
>BJBW01005178.1:38044-95362 GCA_004320125.1 Scolopax mira | reverse complement strand
GACTCGCCTGGATGCAGTCCTGAGTGACATGCTCTGGGCAATCCTGCTTCAGCAGGGGAGTTGGACTACATGATCTCTACGGTCCCTTCCAACTCTAAAAAAATTCAGTGAAATACGTTAAACTTAGCATATTTTGAGTTTTCTTTTTTCATTTTTTTTTGTTTTGAATTGATGGTTTTGGTCTTTTTTTTTTTTTTTTTTTTCTCTCTTAAAAGCCTCTGTATTTAAGTGCATTACTATAGTTTTGATTTTTATACCTGTTGGCAGACTGGATAGGGCATGTGGAGACCAACAGGAATAGGCAGGAATAGACCAGAAACAGTATCTCATTTCTTCCTACACTGTATTCACGGATTTGACAGAGTTGGAAGGGACCTCTCGAGATCCTTCAACCCACCCTTTAGGAACTTATAAACATAGATGAGGTTTCCCCTCAGTCTTCTCAAGGCAAAGAGCTGTCTTTGAGCCTTTCCTTGTAAGGGAGGTGCTCTAATCCCTTAATCATCTTGGTTGCCCTTTGCTGGACTCTCTCCAGTAGTTCCCTGTCTCTCTTGAACTGGGGAGCCTGGAACTGGATGCAGTATTCCAGCTGTGGCCTCACCATTGCAGAGTAGAGGGGTAGAATGACCTCCCTCGACCTTCTGTCCATGCTTCTCCCTATGCAGCTCAGGATTCCATTGGCCCTCTCGGCAACAAGGGCTTCTTCCAGTTGCTGAAAAGGAGAAAACAGTAGAATTTATGTCAACAGATGAACTCTCCTGGAAGTGCCATTTTTGAAGGAAGAATCCGCCTTACTTCTTCATGCTTCTCTGGCTGCTTCCTTCTTACTGTGTCGACCAGGGCATGTCTTCTGAGAATCAATGTGTGGGTGCAGTTCGGCTGCAGACTCCAAGATCTATACTCAAGTAGGAGGAGCAAAACTTTGCATGGAATGTAACTCTCAAGTTTTTATTCCAGAACTTCTTTACATCGTTCCTGAGATAAATATGCTTTTTTTTTTTTTTTTTCCTTATGAAAGCTTTAGGAATAACCTGCCTCATGGAGGACTGTGGTCAATGTCGCTTTGGCCACAAACTTTATATCCTCATTTAGGATGTTATTGACTCAAATGCCGTAGTTATATTACTATCTTTGCATCTTGCTCAGTATTTTCTGCCCTTTTTATGGAAACTAAGGAATCCAGTATCCTAAGCATAGAATTCGGATTTCTTAGTTTCTTCAGAGACTTTCTCTTTTATCTTGTAGTCCCTGCTTTTCCAAAGGTATTAATAAGAAGAATTCCATCTGGCTTTTCCACGAGAAAAGCATGTGAAGTATGTGAGAGATAGAGAAGGAAAAAAGTGTGTGTGAGAACTTCAGCTCAGTCCATTTTTCTACATTGCTTACATCTTATTTTTGGATTTCATTATTTATGCATTTTGCATTCACACATTTCTTATGTGGCTTATTGCAAAGAAATTTGATACACAAAGTATTTGAACAAGCTGTAATGTAGAAGATTAAAAAAAGCAGGTTACCTCCCTCTTACCAAACAAGTGTTTCTGAAATTACTTGGGCTAAAGCCTCATTCTCACTTGAAAATATTTGTTGGCATTGATCAGGAGATAAGAGAGGTGCAGACTGCTGGCTCTCACAGCACAGCTGAGCTCCTTAAACAATATTTAGAGTATGGAATATGCAGTAAAAAAAATAAATATGTGGCTAGTAAGGCAAAGTGTGGCATCTTTGCAGCAAAGGCAACCTTGGTTTGGCAAGGCTGGAAATCTTTAAAAGAAATCAGAGGAGTACTGAATTATGTCAGGGGACACAGACAACTCACAGAGGTGTGTCTCTCTCATTCCTGTTCTTCAGTTTATCTTGCCAGATCATCAGCATCTTGACTGGCCTCCCACAGCTGTTTTTCCTCTTTATTGCATCTGAGCTCTTAAGAGACTCTAAATTATAAATACTTTAAATACAGATGTCTTTTCAAGTCTACATACCGGATCATATTTTAGGCGGATTCCTTTTCTTTCATTTCTAAAAATGTTTATTTGGGAAACAAACTGTGAAAATAGCATTCTGGAAGAGGAGGCTGGAAGGGATTTGAGAGTTTATCTGCATCTTTAATCAAAGGCAGTTTGAGATCTTTTAAAAATAATAGTAAAAATTAAAAAAAATCCACAAAGAGTTTCCAGTCTTGTTAAGCAATCTGTATAGGTGCTTATCTGTCCTTGTGGTTAGGTTGTCGTAGAAATTAGCCTAAATTTAGCCTAAGCCTTCTGTAGTTTGAGCCCATTCCTCTGTGTAGGGATGTGTATTCTCTTACTTTTTGCGGCAATCTTCTATTTAAATTGTCTCAGTCTGGCAGAGACGTAATAGGTCTATTTAAATCTCTCTTCAGGTTGTGTTTTCAAGGCCTCTTTCCATTTTTTGTGTAGCTGCATTTGGACAGTTGTTCTGTGTCATTTGGAGATGTGCTTTTCAAAACAGATTGAGGTATTTGTAATGTTAAGCAGAGTAAAAAGCTTATTCTGTCTGTTTGTGATGCTGTGAATTTCCACAGATCCTTTTCTGCTCTAATGCTACCCTAATAGTTGGTTTACATTATAGACTTGTATGGTTGATTATTTACAGCCAAAATTGTGCTTTACACAGTTTAATTCAACTCCATCTGATGCTTTTCAGCCTTTCTTAATTTTTTTTTTCCACATAACTTGTTTTTCTGATCAACTAAGTGTTTGCAGTTTTTATAAGTTAACGTCCACCTGCAGATTTAATTAGTGCATTTACTGCTACCAAAATACTTATGAAAACAACAGGAAATATTTATTATGTTTGCATTAGTAGAACTATATCTGATACATCCTTATGACTTGATGTCATTTCATCAATACTTTTTTTTTGTTTTCGTACAATCTGGATATTGGCAGATTAACTGGCTGTGTGCATACCCCTGCCTCCTGCTGCCTCTGCTAATAGGCTATGTTTAATCATGGTAGTCATTAGGCTTTGAATGTGCATGGTGGGCCTCATATGGGAGATCATGTCTGTTAATTGTAATCATCTAATCAAGTCATTAGAAATAGGATATTTTGATAGTACTAGTTCTGGATGAGCTTTTGACTCAGTTGTGTTGCACTGTTTACCTTCTTGGTGTTTATAATATATACTGGGTAAGTTTATGAGTTTATGATTTTCTGAGCTCCCCTTCCTACTTTTCAAGACAAGGTTCTAAAGAACCTTAGCCCTTTGTTTTCCAGTTTTGAGGAAATCTTATCCATGCTAATTTTTTTCCCTCAGTGGATAATTATTAAATATGACTAAGCCCCTTTTAGCTTACATATTAAGTAAACTTTTCTCTCATAAAGAATGTAAAACCAAATTGCTTCTAAAATACCACTTCCAAAAGGTGAAAGGGCTTGCTTCTATCTCAGTCCATAGTGAAAATCTAGACTTTAATTTTCTAGGATGTTCTGGGGCCAAGACCATAGGAAATGGGGCTTTGAGCAACCAAGTCCAGTGGGAGGTGTCCCTGCCCATGGCAGGGGGGTTGGAATGTGATGATATTTAAGGCCCTTTCCACCTCTAACCACTCTGCGATTCTAAATTGTCAATATATTCCTGTTTTGTTTGTTTACTCCCACCTGTTTTTTGCCTTTTTAATAGGTCTCCTAATGGACCTCCTGTTCTTTCATTGTGAAAGTAACATTTGTCTTCTAACCAGGTATTTTCTAGTCTAAGCTGCTGTGCCATGTGGTTCTTGCAACTGCTTCTGATTTACCTGCTTCTGACAAGGATACTGAGTCGAGTGAGTGATTGGTTTGATCCTCTATGTAAAACAAAAATTGCCTAAGAGGTACCAAAATAAATTGCAGTCAACAAAATGGATTGTGACTTGTTTCTCCCCTTTAAGAGAAGGATAGGTGGATCTCTGGTATGGAGAGGGAAATTGCTTCTTCCTTCAAGAGCTTGTGTAGGGATTAAGGGATGTGTGGTGAAAGGAGAGTCACAGAGGGAGCTGCTGATACCCACGACTCATCTAGAGGTTGCGAGGATTCAGTGAGGGGCCATGAGGCGACTGGGCCTTGGAGGGGACAGGGAAATCCTCTAAGGGACTGGGGTAATTGAGCAGAATCCGCCACCGTTAAGAAAATAGTAGAATTGGCTGGAAGTATAGATCCATCTGCTAAGGACACAATGAACAGAGGGAGGGATGTGCTTTTTGTTCTGTCTGCCCTACTTGCTCTCAGATTTTTCTGTTTAAAATTTAAACTTCTAGTTCTTATTTTAGTAATACGTGCGAGTGCATTGGTTTTGTTTTATTTTGTTGTGTTGTGTTCCCCCACCCCAAATAAAAAGCACATTTTTAACACTTCTGGAAAGCTTTTTGTTGGGGATGGACAGAGGATCCAGGCATGTGATCTTATAACTGTGGCTAATTCTGGGTGCTTTGCATAACTCCTGTCCTTCTCAAAGTTGTTTGGGACATGCACATGTGGAGACTTTTTTAATGATGGTTTCCCACAGCAAATTGTAGTGACTGGTAGAACACATGATTGTTAAAGTAAATAACTTTCTTTGAGTCCTTGCCTATCGGATGCTCCCCTGTCACTTCCCCAGTTATTTTTTTCAAAATATCTTTGCAAATATTTGGCATCTTTAATAAAAACATGGATATTTCTACAGTCTCTGCCATCTGTACTAAAAGTTGGAATGACACATTTGCTCTCATAGTTATGGACTTTTGCAACTTAAAATGTTTATTTGGGAGTAAATAGTTTGGTAGTTAGGGCAGTAAGGGAAATCTGAGATTTAACTGATGCTTACTGTGCAATAGAGTCTTCTATTTAAATTCACATTTTAAGAATTCACAAGTTTGTATAGGAGGTACACATCTCTACTATTACATAAATTAAAATACTGTATTTTTAAAGCCCAGTGCTTGTAGTACAGTTCCATAAATACAGCAATTTCATAATTTACTATATGGTGATGTATAGACACTATACAGATGAAACTATGTGCAAAAGAATTACTGTTGTTGCATTTATCCCATGTGGCAACATCTTGGTTGGGCTCCAGTGTTGATCACTGCAGTGCAACTTCTTTCAGTGAGGTCTGCTTCAATCTGTATCCTGTGGTACTTTTGTTGTGCAGCTCTCCTCTCTCACAAGTGCTATGAAGCATTTTGATTATTTGAGGAAAATTAACTTGTTTTTGACACTAATATTTTATGCTCGCTGTTACTATTGACACTGCTATTTTATGCTTGGAATGCAGCTATGTTCTTATTTGATGGTAAACTTTAGTAGAAGTTGCTCATTTTCTTTACCACATATTACCTTATAAAATTAACTGTTACATAAACTGTTAAATTAACAGATATATAAACTCAATAAATTCATAGAATGAGAAGTTGCATGTGGAAGGGAGCTCAAGAGGTCTCTGATCCAGCCTCCTGCTCAAAGTGATGGGGTCAGATGAGGTTACTCAAGACTTTATTCTGTTGGGTCTCAATAACCATCCCCATTCCTATACTCTTCCTCAAGCTGCTAATCAGCTAGAAGTAGAGCTATAAAAGATCAAAGTGGACCTTGAATGAAGCTTATAGGTGTCATTTACAGTTGACGCTGCTGGAAGTAGAGTGTTTTTTCCCATGACATCTTTCTTTGATTCTATTTTCCCCTGTCCTTTTTCATTCTACACTTTCCTTGTTATCTTTGCATCTCCGGCGATGAAGCATGACAAGCTTCTGGCACTTGGCTGAACTCACTAAAGCAGAATCTAGATCTTAAAATCTGTTTGCCTGTTTTTGATTCTCTGCTGTTCTCACAAGGCTGCCACCAAGTTGGTTTTTTTCCCCCTCTTGCCTCTCTCTAGTTTGAATGTGTATGCTGTTGTAAGACTATGTGAAATGGTGTTATAGCAAACCATATTTGCCCCTAACACCTAGCAGAAGTTTGAAGAACATTCCATCTTGACTTTTTTTTTTTTCTCCTAAACTAATGCCTCTTAAGTTTTCTAAGTAACAAAAAGACCTGAACGGAATATGTTTTCAGGCTAATACTGTCTTTACATAATGCTTTCTCAACTATTTCAACAGAGGAGAGCAATTACTAGTAGAGCAAGAGCATTATAAATGGTTGCAGAGCTAGGACTTTGAGTATTGAGTAGCAATTTAAATTTAGTCCTGGCTGGAGGGATGACTGGTGGTCTTAAGATCTAGCAATGACATTTAGTCTCATTCCAAAAGCATAACTGATAATCAAATAACTAAGGCAAAAAATTGAAATAAAACACATTGTGTTTATATTCCTCATGATTTAGACCCCTTACAGGGTAGTTCTCATTACTCCAGTCTGTGACTATATAGATACCTATGGATTTTGGTGGCCAAACCAGTATGAAATTCTGTTCGCTTAAAAGATACAGTGCACTTCTGACATTCTTTAGTCACTAATAAGTGTCATCAACCCCAGACATGTTAAACTGTTTTTCTTAAGGCATGTGGAACAGGGCAGACACATCTAGCTGAAACTTTTCTTCTAATTTTGTTTATAATGAAAACACAGAAGGAAGCTTAACTGCAGTGACACTGCCAGGCATCACAGTAATGAATAATCAGAGAGCATGCACTGTGTGCTTGTATTACAGATTAGTTTGTCTTGATTGTTATAATAAATGTGATTTTTCAAAGTCTTGACATTCCTGGCAAGTGCAGCATAGGAGCTTCTGGATGCATGCTAGATTTCCGGCTGACTGTCAATCATGCTATTTTTAGGCTTGAAGGGTTACAGTGTGGAGCATAACATGCTTAGAGTGAAATTTAAAGTTCTCTTCTATCTGAAATATAGTGGTTTTAATTAACTTGAACAGAATTTATACATATGTTGAATGCTTTCTAATGGAACTTGTTTTGGAGAGTAGGCAAGCTTAATGTTTAGGTGTTCCTGTAATAGTGACCATAAATAGTTCTGTGAGTCCTTATCTTTAACACGCTTATTCATAGAATGCTCTTGTGAACTAGGTGTTTCTATTCATGTTTTATAGATGGGGCAGTCAGAAGAATTGAAACAGCTGAAACTTAGCTCCTAAATATCAGGTTTCTGTGGATTTATACAATGGGAATTTGAACAGCTAAAGAGCAACTATATAAACAGGAACACTTGCATTTGTGTATCTTGTTTTTTGTAATTTTATGATGAGTCTGTGATGGGTCTCCTGGGCTGTTGGAGTTCAGTTCTCCTCCGGGATCATTCTGCTTGTCTGCGCTGACTTGAGTGGTGTTATGGTGAACCATCTAATGTGGAGTGGAATCTTTGCCACCGTAATAATAGTCATCTGCTTTTACATGTATGTAATGTGTATTTCTTGCTATGAACAAATAGGCATAAACTATTTCATAATAATTGAAATAGTTTTGACTGTTTTTTGACCATTGCTATAAGTTTAACAAACTTAGTTCTAAGTGATAATATTTGGCTTTTAATAGCATAAATCGAGAGGTTTCTACTGCATAATGTCTAGAATTCTGATTAAAAAGAAATTTGAGCATATTTTTCTAATTCAGACTAGTACTAGTATGAAAAACACAAATCAAGACCAACTCTTCTCAGTCTCTTTTTTTTTTTTTTTTTGTAGTTCAGGTTTAAAATTCCAGAGTGTCTCTCTAGAACTGTCTCTTGTGACTTTCGCATTATCTATAGGTAAAGGAATTTAAGTAATGAGAACTTAACAAAGGAAGCTTTGAACTGATGAAATGACTGCAGATATCTTCCTTGTATGTCACTTGCAGCATCCAGGCAGTCCTCCTGGCAGCAAAAGATTTTGTACATTGATAAGTAAGTGTTACAAAAGATTTGGGAGCAAGAAGTTCATTTGCTTGGGCACTCTGTGAAAAGAAAAAAAAAAAACGGTCTTAGCTTGCATAAAGAACGTCTCTTTGTGTTTGGTCAGATCCCTATTTGTACAAACTGCAATAAACCAGTATTACGAGGAAAATTCCAGGTTGTGAGTATGAGAAGTGCTTGAATACTGGGGGAATGGAATTGATGAAGTGAGATTATTATTTATTTCCTTGAGAGAATTTTCAGTGACTTCCCTCAATTATATAAATTCAATGAATTGAAAGTTGATGTCTGGAGTGAGTTTTAGGAAATAAGAGAGAGAAAATAAATTGAGACGGTAATGGAATGCCTTGATAAGGAGTGATAGGCAAATGTCACTAATATGTGTGTATAAGTGAATAATTCATAATTTTGATTTCAGATCAGGATAATTGATGTATAACCTGACATTCATTATGCTTCTTAGCATTGACATGAAAACTGTATTTATCCAAAAATGTAGCCTCTTCCACTAGCACACATTGTGGTTGAATCTACCCAAAAGTGTTTGCTAGTTCAACTTTACAATACGTTGTTTGGGACAGGTCGTGGTTATTTTGGCTGGGAGAAACTGAGCAGTTCTGATTTAAAAAAAAAAAAAATTAACTTAATTGTGAGATAATTTGATGGCTCTAGGTATTTAGAGGGAAAACGTTCAAGAAGATCAGAAGATCACAAACGCCAGAGGCTTGGACTGGTGGGCTCTGCTGAAGCACAGGAAGACTACAAAGTAGAGTGCAAGCAGTTCAGCAGCTAGTGCAGGGAAGTTCATATGTGTATGGAGATAGGATCAAGGCAGTATCCAAGTAAATCAAAACTAAAAAAAGATATAGTTTATATGTGTGATATATAAATATATACTCTGAGAATACAGTTATTTGCTAACTTAAAGATCCTAAATGCAAATTATTGTTTGCCTGGGGTTAATGTGTGACATTTTCATGGGTGATTGTGCCATGATTTGGACTGTCATTGAGTAGTTAAATTTCTTTTTTTTGGTTTCCCATTGTTAACTGGAAGAAGGAAACAAGTTCCATAAATAAATACAAAGCTTTTTTTTCCTAATGAGTTCCTTGTGTACTTGCATGCAATAGTTTACAGGTACTGATTCTTCACAACCATCAAGCTGAAGCATTTCCTTGTGACTGTACAATAGGATTATTATATGGCACAAATAACCATTATGTGGAGAGCTCACTTTTGATGAGAATTGATTTCTTGCCATGCCATTTCTATTGCATATCATTCCTCTCGTGGAGTATCTCAAATTCACTCCTGGAAATGTTCTGTTATGAGGAAGAAAAGATATCTGCATGAAAATAGAAGTTGCCATCCTGTATTCAGGAGCAATCTGTGTCAGCCATCACTGTGGAGCAGAGAAAATGGAGCTGCTGACAGGTTTTTCTCCAGGCTGGGAGAAGGAAACAGCTGACTTAAATCTCTACATGTGATTCTGCTGGAGCATATGATAAATACTGTGACAGTAGTGAGTTGATGCATCATGTGAATGTCAAGTGCCATGCATTGATCAAAGCATGTAGAAGATATGAAATGTTTGTGTGATTGTTGTACTTAAACTCGGCTTGGGGGTGGTAGAGTTGGGGAGGAGAGAAAACTGGACAGAAACAAACAAGTCATCTGAAAGGCTAGGTCTTTCCAGGTTAAAGAAATGTTAAATGTTGGAGCAAAGCAGGCATTTTGTTTAAGCTTCATTTTAAGTAAATCAGATACTACTCTTTTTTTTTTTTTTCCAGAAAAGCTTGTTTCCAAATGTTACACCGCTTGAGATGCGTGTCTGATTGCAAAATGATGTGAACAGCTTGGGAAGGAACAGGGCTGCAGCTTTGGGGCAGCTCAGACAAGCTGTGGGGCTTGCAGTTGACTCAGTGGCCAGTTGAAATCAAAGAATGGTGAAGCAAGAAATAAGGAATTGTGAAATACAGTACTATCATCCCTTCTGCTGAGTACCTCTGTAAAAGAGGGCATTTTGTTCTGAGAAATGTTTAAAAGGAAATGCAGCTGTCTGCTGGATGTGTCAGGTTGTTAACAGAAACTCCTGGCTTTCCTTTGATATTGGCATCATTCAGATATCCATTCCTGGAACTAAATTTGATTCCCATGGACTTTCACTTTGCGTATTGCACCTTGCAGGGCTTTGGGTTGTTGATTAATCTGCTAGCTGCCCTGTGTGCTGATTCTGGCTGCATAACCACCTTCTCAGCAAATCACATCCTGTATGTTTCCCAGCTGCTGCCATCCCTAACACGTGCAGAAAATGTCTCCTGCCTGGCTGAACACAAATTCCAGCTGGCATTGTGCCCCCCACCTCTCCTGGCGGTGTTGATGTCACACTGTTCCTATGTCTCAGGTGTTGTGTCTCCAGGCAAGGATGTGGGGGTCAGAGTGGAGCTTGGGGGGCTGAGGCAACTGAGAATGTGTTCTGATCTGAAGCTGGGAAGGAGCCGCAGCTGGGGATGTGGGTGTGTGTCTAGAGCAGGATGATGAGTGGGTGAATGAAAATAACAGCTGGCTCTTATCTTTATCCAAGATGAGACTTGCCAAGCACCAAGTTTATGGCAGTACTGGGTTTAATGATTGGTCTGACCATGGTTTTGCCAGCAGAGAACTTGTTATGTTTTACTGTCTGTGAGTTCTTGGCTGAAGCCTTGTGTCCACTGAAACAAAAGTATTGCAAAATATTTTCTATTTAGCACTTCTAGTTTACAGTTTCAAAACTACTATGGCTAGTACGGCTGTGCTTCAGATTAGTACTTTCAATAATCCTATTGTTGTCAATGCTCTGTAATAACATCTTTATTTCCATATAAATATTCTACAGAAGTTGTGTTGCTACCTAGCTCCTAAAAGGAGACCTGTTTTCTGGCGCTGTGCTCTATGCATTTCTGCTGGTTTGCAAAAGTAAAGATACAAGCCATGGTTCTAGTGTTTGAAAGAAGGTTACTTAGTATCATGTGGGAGAAAGAGGAAGGATAAAAAAATGCATGCTGTGATGCTGAAACATCACATAGGTGGGCCAATATTATATAGAAAAATGGCTGAATGGATAAAAATTCACAGCAGCAGAATAGAAGTATTTGTGGAATATAGCAGCTGATTTATTTCTGAGTTTTGAGTATTCATCTTTGTCAGAAAATGTGTCAAGAATGTTCTTCCTTCACCTAGGCTTTGTAAGACAGATTCCAGCATCAGGGAGTTCTGCCTTTACATATTTTGTGTTGTGAAGCTGTTAGGCTTTCTTATTTGTGTGTGTTTTGAAGTGCTATGTACTATTGTCTATTTCTTAAAATAAAAAGGTCAGATCTGGTGTTCTTTTCTGCATTATTTTCTGCTTTTCTGCTTTTACTGTTATACTTTTAAGTGGTTGCAGAAACAGGAGTTGATGCTACAGTTTTTCAGGTGAGAGAGAATTTAGGTGACCTCTCATGTCTCATCCCAGTTTAACATTAAGATTTTGGACAGTGTCAACTTCAGCTCTCAACTCAGAGTCTGATAAGGGAAAAAACCAGTTTTTCTATTCCCACCCCTTCTGATTCCATGTTGCATTGGAGACTTACAAGAAAAATGAAGTGCACAATGTATTTCTTCCCTGGGTTGGAAGAAATGAAGGCACCCTTCCCGCACCTCTCCCTTAGCTGTAGATGATGTTTCTCCTTTGTATGACAGCCTGAAGCTCATCTCCTCGTCCTTGAGATGCTCCAGATTTGGAGGGAGCAAAGCAAGAGGTCAGAAAGGGAGAGAATATGAACTTGTGGAAAATACCAAGTTTTTAGTACATATTTTGACAAGAATATTTGTGTTTTGTCATATATCAATGTTGCATTTGGTATATGACCTGTAGCTATAAATGGAACAATCATTTAATTAGCTTCCTTCAAGATTTACTTTACCAAGTCTTTTTCTTTCCATTATGTAGGAAAACATCAAAAGACATACAAAAATGTCTACAGGGAATCTCTATTAAACAAAACAAGCAAAAACCATTGCAAATGGTTCTGGGTGCACTTAAGCTAATGAAGCCTCATGTCCTACAGCTTTGTGTGTGATTGTATGCAGGAACTGGATGGGCCTGGATAGCTTTTTCTCTACTGGCTGGGCAAAAGCCAACATAGACATGCTATAGACATCTGGAGGTGTCAACATGTGCTGACATATTGATATATGTCATTAGAGCATCTATAGTTTGAACTGGAGTTGTGTAAATAATCTTGGTGTTACAACAACAGGTTGGGACTTTGTGACTGTTAGTCAAAACTAATTCTAATCAGTATTTTTATTGGTTTGTACTTGATGATTACAGAATTAAATGTTTAGCCTTAGCACTGGACCTTTTTGCTTGACATATATTTTTCCCTCTGAAGCTTTGCAAATAAATATTGTATGTTCTATCTGCACAGAGTTGATTTTTTTTTTTCATATGAGCAGTGATAACTAATTATGCTCATTAGAATTAAAACAATTAATATAACTGCATTTTGTTAAGAATTCAGTTCTGACCCCAGAAATAAGGTTTTAATTATTTTTTACATTTCTCTATGTTGGCACCAGCAGAAGGAGAAACAAACCAACAAACCCAGCTTTCAGAACAAGGCATGGAAGACTCGGAGGCTATTCTGTCACCTTTTCTAAAAATCAAAGCAGTTTAATGTTACATGGTGGTCAGGTCTGCCATTTGAAACCGAATAATTACACATTTTATTTTTTTTTTAAATCATCTTATTTCTTAACATAATGGAAGGAGTGAATCTTGACGGCATATGAAACCTCTATTTCAAGGCTAAATCCATAGTATGTGCTGACTAACTGGTGAAAAATTGCCCTGCATTGATTGGTTTATTTAACTTTCTTCCAGTAAAATAGCATACTGTGGTGGTGTCCTTCTATTGCATGGGAAGAACCTAAAAAAAAAAAAGTTTTCATGACAGCTCCCAAAGCCTGCCTTTGTCAAGGTTGCAGTTCTATTTTTTCCTGTATTTTGTGCAGAGATAGGTATGGTAGGTACTTGACCAAAATATTTTATAACTAAGATGCTGAGCCCTCCCAAAGTGTAAAAAAAAAAAAACCACACACAAACAAAAAAAACCCCAAAACAAAGTAGCAACTCCCACCTCTGGTTATGCAAATGAAGTCAGCTAATGTGTGTTATGGTTACCCTGGGCCTATGTGCTGCTCAGCTTGGCCATCTGTGGATACAAAGCTCTATAATTAACCTATGGATGTTCTTGCTTTTTCTTTGCTAGCATCCCAAAATTTCTGAGGGACAGTTAAAAGTTGGGGGTTCTGCCATTAAACTACAGAATATAAAGCTATGGAAGCTTTACATAAGCGGCTTATGCTGGTTCATTCTGTGCTGTCAAATTTGTATGTAGTTATGCTGAAAATGTAGAAATTACCAGGTCTTAAGCACATTTGGAGCAAGAGAGGGTGGTAAAGATGTGGGTGTGCTTTGGAGCAAAATGTTGACAGAGGAGGAGGGCTATTAAATGTGTGGGTGCCATGGTTGAACCTAGGCCTTTAAGGTGCTTATGATTTGAGTCGGGGAGAATGCTGAGAAGTAGTTTCTGTGCCTGTTCTACTCATCTGCTTTTTAGTTGCTGCTTTTGGGAGGATCCTGGGCTAGATGGAGGCTTCACCTGATGTAGTGCTGCTACTTGTGTGAGGCCTCTACATCCTCTGATATACATGATGTGGTGGGCAGAGGAGTAGGTAAATCCCATGAAATGCATTTATAAGGCAATGCTGGATAAAAAGACTTTGCCTGTAGGGAAAAAAAATAGATCATCTGTTCTTTGCACTGGAGTAGATTAGCAGTGCCAGTGAGAATGTTCTGTTGGCTCTGCTAAACTTGTGAGGATGATAAAAAAAGAGGGATAAGGGATGAGACTGATGGCTTTCTGCATTAGCAGAAATGGTACTTCAGAAGTCCATGTAATGTGGCTACTCCAGTTTAGCTGTAGAAAGTGTAACAGAAAACATATATTGAATTCCATCAACGCGTTTGGAACCAAAAGTTTATGTAATGTTCAGGAACTGAAGTCTGTACACATATATATATAGGTGTATATATATATATATGTATACATACAGGTAGAGGGAAGCTTTTTATCTTCAATCAACATAAGTGTTAGGTTTTACTACCCGCATATAGTTACTGTTACTTGACAAAATGACTGGACAAGAAATAATGATAAAGGGCAATGAATTTTCTTTGCTAACATGAGATTCTTTTGCATTTTAAAATATAATTAAACAAAAATTCTCTTGATATGCACATTCTGTAGAGTACTAATTTGAGGGGCTGCTTACTTAGTATTTTCTATATATTACATATGTGTGTATAGTATAAGTTATATATAATAGGTTAGAATATACTTTAAAAAAACTCTTTAGTTTACTTGATGCATTTCTTTTTAAAGGAATGATAGAATTTTATGGTTAGAATATATATTTGATATTAGTGCTCTGGGAAGTTCAAATTAGTAAGGATTTGAAGCATAATATGGCAGACTTCTACAAGAAAAGCTCTTCTGTATAATTATGTATTCTGAACTGGATATTGTTTGTAGGGGTTTTTTGTTTGTTTGGTTGTGTTTTTAACTTTAATGCAGATTTTAACTTTAATGCAGACTGTTCTGCTTTCTGCTACGTTATTACTGCAGTGTCTCCCAGACATGTCTGACTTTGCATCTGTTGATAGATAAAGTAAGGTCGTTTTAATGAAGATCCTGTGAATTAGACTCAAATATATTCTCAATGAATGTCTTTTTGTCTTTTTATTGTATATAGTACAATGTTCATTACAGGTCCGTTTGTCTTAAGGGTATTTATAATAATAACAATAATTGTGACTTGCTTCTAATTGTTCATGTCCAGCGTGAATTCTTTCTGTCATACTGCTTACAAGAACATTATTCACCAAGTAGCAGGTTTTAAAAAAAAAAAAAGTCAGTAACATTGGCTTTTAAGACTAATTGATTTTCTACTGGAGGTTAAAATTTACCCTTGGGTAAAGCTGTTGCATTTGAGTACAGCCTGTAACTCATTTTGTTTTAGTTGGGTAAAACTTCATGTGGTTGAGCTCTGTAAAATCTTACTAATTTTTTTGATCTAAGGGGTATTTTTGGTGAATGAACATTTGAAGAGGCTAGAAAACATGCAGTAAGAGGTTTTTAGGAAGTTTTCAAAGCATTTTCATAACTATCAAATTTTTTAAAGCAAAGCTGGATTTGTACAAGAGTCAAGATGATCAGAAGTTGCACTGCAAACCTGCAGGAGAAACAACAGGAATGAGGCAAGCTGACAAACCTTTTTGAATCTCCTTTGGCGAGGACACATTCCTGTACTTTCCCTGCTGAAGTGACATTTCTCACCAACGGGGTATGTGATGTGGCATGGCTAATGTGTAGAGATACATTTGGAAGTTGAAAGTTCCTGTGTTTTTCCTCATCAGTTAAAAATTTGAAGTCTTCCTAGATGTGTGTAACTTGGAGCTGGTGGCTGACGTAGTTGGAAGACAGTTAAAATTCATAGTTGTGTTTAAGCTTCACTGCTCTATGGGAAGACAGCTTTTGGTTTATATTATGAAAAGGAATTTGGAATCTCAGCAAGAAGTTTAAGGTTGGGTGTTTTCTTCCATTTCCGCACTGTATCTTCAGTGTGGATATTAACTGAATATTGTGACAAATCCACTTATCTAGGTTGTGATGACTAACATCTATTTTGAATGGTATCTGAAAGTACCCAGGTGACTGACAGTTTGGTCAGCAGATAGCAAAACCAGAGAAATGCTGTATAAACAAGAAGGCAAGAGAGATGTCTTTGTTTTGTTGCTGTTCTTTCTAAATTGACTTTTCATAGTAAAGCTTTGGTTTTGGAAAAGAATATTGGGAAGGGTAGCAGATGCTGGATCTGATAGGTGTTTCTGGCTTTCCTCAAGGCAAGGTGCCAGTGGGCTCCTGCTCAAGTGTCATAGCAAATGATGTTTTCTCCTTTTAAAGATGTTGGGAAAGCTCTCTCCCACCCCGAATAAGGTGCCATCTATTATTCTGTTAAATGGATTGAGCACTTCTAAAACTTCTAACCCTCATCCTCCACGCTCTTCTCAAATACTAACAGGAAAATTAAAGTTGATTCATTGATTCATGAGAAATCATAAAATATTTTAGAAATAATTAGAAATTAACTGTCAGGTAAAATCCTATTACAAAATGATAGTATGTTGCATTTTGTAAACTGGGGGTATTTTCAAAATGTATAAAGGAAGTAAAAGCAAAAGTTCTGTGGGGTTTGGTGCATATTTTTAAAGGTAGATAAACATCTGTGTTCATATGGTCGCGTTTTGAAAACACCACCTGATCTAACATACTGCTGTGGTTTTCCTACCCTGACCCAATGCCAATTTTAATTTTTATTGATGTAATAAATTTTTAGGGAATTTAATTATGTTGACTTTGGCTACTTATTTCCTAAGTTTTACCATATGTTTCTTGTGATTTATTTTACTGACATTGCTCATGGTAAAAACAACTTTATCTCAGTCCAGAAACAAACCTAGTTTTATTGTGAGCTATTTCAAGCAGTACTTAATTGTTCCTCTGCCTTTGCAAAGTGTATAATAAAGTTTTCCTGTTTGACATAGACTCATTATCTTCCACATGGCAATGTATAATTATCCTACTTAAATTTGAATGTCAAGCTTTTGATGTAATAAAACCAGGTCTTGTCACGCTAGAAAGGCGTATTTCTCACTTGTACATAAAGCAAATATGATTTTGAAACAGTAGATTTGATGCTTAATGCAGCATCAAACTGTCCGAGCAGCAGGAAACACTTGGTTACTGTGATGGTGACTAGGCAGTGGCACAGCTTGCCCAGAGAGGCTGGGGAGTCTCCCTCCTCAGAGATCCAGAGATATGGCCCTGCTTGAGCAAAGGGGATGGATCCCATGACTTCCAGAGGTTCCTCCCAATCTCAACCATTCTTTGAGTCTCTTAAATGAGTGTCCAGTGACAATAGTACTTTTCATCTTTCACACTTTAAGTGTTGTTACTATTCAGGTTGCTATTCATTATGACATAATCCAGTTATAAATTTGCATTAATGTACGTAGACGAGATTCTGTGGTGGGGCTTTACAGACAGCCCTAGTTATCATGTTCCTTGATGCTAAAATATTTTACAACGTAAACTATAAGAGGTAGAAACTGATGTGTTTTCTTCCATCTGAGGGTGTGTACTTAATCCACTAATGTATTGTCTCATGTCCTAATGAAGTATGTATTGCTGCTATGAAGAGCATTTGAACTTATGAAAGCTATAGTTAGTGTCACTTTTGTAATTCTGTTTATTCCAGACCTATCCAATATCCTGCGAATAGACTGTTGTTGACAAATACGTGATCTCACCAGTGGGGATAAAAATGAGATTCTGTTAAATAAAACTACAATCTTTTAATTTTTTGTGGCTTTTTAGTGTAGTATCTATGGGTGGGTATGATACTTTTGATCTTGGATTGTTTAGTACGTAAATCAAGAAGCTGCTAAAGCTGAAAGTCATACTGACTGTTTAGTGAATGGAAGAACTGGGACTGATCTCAGTGTGGGCAAACTACACCCAAATATTACTCATTCATGTGAAACCTGGATGTTTGTTTATTTGAGGGTGTGTGGGTAGTTTTTCTTAAAATATCTAAGGAAAATTTAAATTCCAAACTTTTTGAAATGGATTCTACGCTATATCATACTCTTGATGCCCACAGTCCACTACATACTACTTGTGTGAAATTGTTTTTCTTGGTGAAATAATTCACAATCGTTCCCAATTATTGTATAATTTTGTTTGATTCTTATTATAAGCACTTTTGTACCAGTTAGCCACACAATATAATGTTGTTTCAGGATTATTAATATTCACGAAAACAGAAAATAAACTATTGCTAAAACAGGTGCCCTAAACCTTCTGTGTTTTTTTTTTTTTTAAAACGTAACAAGTGTGGTTCAATGTAGCTACTGTACATAAGGTAATCTGTAATTTGAAAGTTGGATTTTTTTAAAAAATATTAAATTATTTATATCTAGCACAATTCTTAATTAAAGGTTAAGCTACAGGTTTTCTGTGTGGAAAAAATGAATATCACTTTCAGATTGAAGAATAATTTCTGAGACTGTAGAATTTCTTATATTAACACATTTTTTTTCCAATAATAATTGGAAAATAAGAGTATGTTGTGAGGTCTTCCTGTAGTGTCTCTCACTATTTCACCTAAATCCTGTCCTAGTCCAATGATTTTTCCATTTGGCGTATGAATATTTTCATTCTAACTGGATTTTGAATGTATAACATGACCTGCTGTAGGGATTGCACATTAGTCTTGTGAGCATGAAACAAGTGCTTAATTTCATTACCATAAGTGTTTCTGAAGTTATATGAAAATCTTCAAGACTCTGAAGGTCATATGTGAAGTACTAAAGGATTAGTTAAGTTCCTGCTGGCATTTACCATCCTTTTTGATTACAATGAGTATTTGACAGGCTTTGTGAGGTGCATTGACAAATCAATTCTCACAATTCTACTGTTGTACATCTTCAAAAGATGTTCTTTCCAACCGTGACCTGGAAAAATTGTATGTGAAATTAAATTTATAATACATAAGGTGGTTCTTATCAGTGTTTTTCTTATAATTGCTGAGGGGTAGCTTTAACAGGAGGTGTAAAGGCATCTTGCTTCCTTTTCATTCAGATATGTTTTAATGTGTACATCTGAAAATCCATTGCCTTTTCTAGTTCCTTTGAAAACAGCATTAGTGGGATTCATGGTGCTGAATTTTAAATGTATAGAAATGCATTCAATGGAAATTACGTTTGATGTATAATTTTCCAAATTTCTATACTCATACAGACAAAAATTAACATTGAAGTAAAAAAAAGAACTCCTTAGAGATTAATTTTCTCTTTATAGGACTTCTGGTTTTTACAGTGGTGCTTGAAATGATAAATCCTGTGTTCTATTAATGTGAATAAATATTTTGGCTTATGACAATAGAATTTATAAGTTAGCACTACACACTTCTAAATACATATGTCTATGTGCTTGCATAGAATAAATATTACCAAAAGAAATAGTCAGAATGAAGGTGTTAATAAATACTCCAGTTATGTAAAATTCACTAGAAATAATTGGAGATTAAACTATACATAAGGTAGTTTATTCAGTGGAGAAATGATTATGTTTTTTAATTTAAAAGCCTTTTTTTTTTTTTCCATTTTCCTTCCAGGTATTGCTTTGTTTTTGCTTTGGGATACCTCACTGTGTGCCAAATTACTAGAGTCTATATCTTTGATTATGGACAGTATTCTGCTGATTTTTCTGGGTAAGGAGAAAAACAATTTTTCCATCTTTTCCTCCTAAGTGATGCTGTTTTGGTTATTGGGGTTTTTTCCCAAGTTAAGTGTGTCAACCTTTTAAATTTTTGGGTATGCATATTGGCACACATATAAATACATATGTATCTGTGCTTTAATCATGCAAACTGAGAATTCTAGGAACAGTTGTGGCTGTTAAAACCATTACTGAGTTATCTCCTGCCTCCTGATCCTGCCTGAAGGGCATAAAAGGTTTGGTGGCTTTTGCTTTTTCCCATAAAATCTCTGTTACCATCCAACTTGAATTGTATGTGATGTTCTTGCCAGCCTCCCACATCTGATACCACTTTTTGAGGAAAATTTGAGTGTTTTATGGAATTTATCTTCTGGCTTCTTTCTTTTTTGGTTTTATGTAAAATCTTCCAGAAGAAGCAGCAAAGGATAGAGGCACCTGTGGTGGAATAGTTGCACAGCCCTTAGAAATAGAAAGTATTGTCTGTGTGTTCTCATTTTATGTAATGAATGTAAACCTGTATTTGACTTGAGCTCTATAGTAGCAAACCAGAATTAAACAGTCAAAGTAAAAATTGGTGATTCTTCTTTGTACTACAGACACAGAGAAGCGAGGCACAACATATCCTATAAATAAGTTTGCTGCTGATGGTGCTTTTTTTTTTTTATTTAAAGCAGAGTATGTATTTTGGAAAAAAAGGGGGTGAGGGAGTGTTTCCTAGTCTGCTTAAAAGAATGCATTAAATACTTTTCTGGAATCTGATAACTGGTACTGATCTTTGTAGCTAATCATTCCCTGTGTTGTGTAGTAGAGTTGTGCTTGGTAGCCTTGTTGTTTGTTAGTCTTTATGGGTAACAGGCACATATTACAGAAACTTGGCCAAAAGTTCCTATGGTTAAGTTCATGGTTTTGTCATTTTTAGCTGGGTCTTACCTCCTGAAACATCTTTTTACATTTATGTCTACATCCAAGTGTCCGTCTTCAAGCCAGATATCAGAGTTCTGATTGTAGTCACTGGAGATCTGATTGGAGCAGACAGTAGAGCCTGGAGGACGTTTCAGCTGATCCACTGCAAAGTATCTACCTTAGTGTGAACTGGGTCACTTGCCAGATGCCCCTGACTGTATTGACTAGATCCCCACTGGCTATGAGAGCTTGCAACATAGACATATGCATAAAGACACTTTAAAAATAGGTTTACTGTTGTTGAATTAAATTTCACTTTTATAAGTGGAACTGTAGTGCAAATGATGTCCCTTCCAGTTCACTGTAGGGCCAGAGTGTAGAACTTTGACAGTGATCAAAGCTCTGAGATGATTCTGGAAACAGAATAAGTGTACTTGTTTGTTGTTGCTCTCAAACTATTAATAGAGCTTGAGCGTTGCACAAATGTGACTGCTCTGCTCTCCGTAGCAGCTGTCTTTGGGGCTCTGTTGGTTTGGTGTTAGCTCAGAGATACCTGCAGGGTGTAAATAAATCCAAAGATTTGGGAGATCTGTACCCTTGATAGAACTGTTCCAAAGCCTAGATCCAACTTCTCTGATAGTATGTTTGAGCTGCCTGATTGAAACCATCCTTTTCATATACCTGTTTGGGAGCTTGGTGTATACATTTTGTGTTAAATCTCTGGTATACAAGGTACTTCTGCTCCCTTGAGGCCTTAGACATCTGTTACTTCCAAAACAGGAGGAGAAAGATAATGCACCAAAAGGGGCTATTTTCTGTCCATTTTCTCTAGTTCTAGGGGAAGAGAGTAAGCTCAAGAAAATAACATTTGCCTAACTAGCTGTTGAATCCCAGCACCAGCTAGTTCTTCCAGAAACGTTGGCATGGATTCATATAGTGGTTAGGCCCCCAATAGCTTTGAATGTCTGTTTATCTAAATATTTCCGCTCTGCATGTGGTGCCCATCTGACGTAGCCAAGGCCAGGGAATCTGTAAAAGGTATTGAAGGAAGGTATTGATGTACCGGCGGTGGAGAAAGCTGAGGAAACCTCACGCTGGAGGTGCAATTGCTTGTGCAGACCTGTGTGGTCCTGGCTTCAGCACTAACAGATCCCAGCTGCCAGTGAGCCTTCTACTGCCTCCTTTGCCTCTCTGACAGAACCTAAAAGGGATCATTAAAATCCTGGTTCACAGCCTTACTGATCCAGGAAGGGACTCTTGTAGTCTCTAGATTGATGCTCCTCAGCCAAATTTCTGAAGATGCTGGAATAGCCACTTGAGAAAGGGGGGTGGGGGTGGGGAAGAAAAATACCAGGGTCTGTGATGATAACAGTGACAGATGTATTGGCTAGAATTAATATCAGGTCTGACTGAGCTTCTCCTGGGCTCCATCCTTCCACCAGGCAGGATCCATGCTGTTACATGTCCACTTACAGAAGAAAAGCCCGTTATTTTCAGATTCAATTGGTAATTTCTGCCAGCACCAAGCAGGTCTACAGATTAAATGCCAGAAAGAGATATGAGGGATTTTCCAGATTGTCTTGACTTGTTTAGTTTTCGTCCTTGTTGACTCTTGTCCCTCACTCTAGTCTTGATATCAAGATTTTGGGTCACTGATAATATGGTAGGAAAAAAAAAAAAACAAACTTTCCCTGATTGCATTTTAAGTACTGGAAATACCATGTACTTTGAAATAACAAGAACCTAAAAGAAAAATATTAATTTGACAGACTGAGCCATCTGGCAAAAGACTCGTGTAGCACTGTCAATGGAGGAGGACTTGATGGCTCTTGGAATTGTTTTTCTATGCCAACTTAAATATGTTGAAAAAAGGCAAGTGTAGTCAAAAGACTTAAACAAAACTTTGTGTCCAACCTACAGTATGATTATTTTGTTGTGATTTTTATTTTTGTCTCCAGCTCAGATACTACTAGGTAAATAGAGTCCCTGATACATATTTTGAGATCTGATTTTGAAGTTAAACTTCTAAATTCTGGCAGCCTACTTTATGCTCTCCCTCATCCCCTCCCTCCCTCCCTCCCTGCAGTTAGGGGCTTAGTAATGCTGGGATCTACATCAGTCAAACTCTTGAATACTATGAAGGTGGTATAATTTCTCAGTATAAAGCTGACTTGCTTGGTTGGGAAGAATTTATCTTGGACTGCTTAATACCCGCTCAAGTGTATCAAATTCAACACAAACTAAACTCTGTTGGAGCCAGCATAATTATGCTGGGTTTTTGTTTTGCCAGATATGTTTACTTGAAGCAAATAGTAATTCTAGATGGAAGAATTAAAGATACGACCAGGTGTTAGTAGAAACCATTGAAGTAGTCTGCATCTCTAAATAAATAATAGTATTGTTCAACTTTGGTATGTTTTTATTGTCTTTTGCTTACTGCAAAAAGTAACTTGCATTGCTGTAACTTGCAATGTACAAAATTGCTCTTACTGCCCTTTTTTCTTTATTCTTCACACTGTAAAAAAAAAAAAGGGAACAAACTATGTTACTAGAAGATAAATGTGAAACACTTTGACTGTGTTTGTGGAACCTAATGCAGCAATAAAAGGCATGAGTCATCAAATGCTATAACTAAGGATTAAATTCTTTCCTTGTATGTAAGACGCTGTAATGGTTTGAGCTCCAAAAACTAATTGCTTTGCCATTGTACTAAAAGTCTTCCAGTTGAGAATAATTAACCTGGACTATTAGTGTAAACTTTCCCTGATATTTACATGTGAAAGAAAAATAGTGAACTTTTTTCTAAATTATTCTTTCTTCCTTTTTTTTTTTGTAACAGTCCAATGATGATAATCACACAGAAGATCACTAGTTTGGCTTTTGAGATTCATGATGGTAAGATTTCTTTAAACTGTGTTTAATTCTCCATACAAAATAAATTGAAGGAAAGATAGTCATGAGTCAGTGAGTTAGTTTAGTCCAGCTTGTGTTTTACAACAAAAAATAATTTTGTGTCTCATTTAATTGTCTTGATGCTTACCAATGGGAGTACCGAGAAGCGTTGCTCAGACACTGCAAAAGCTCTTAAAATGTGCAGAAGATACTACTTACCAGAAGGCCAATGACACTTCTGGGACTGGTGACCAAAGACCACTGACATTTTGGGGGTTGGAGTACTGTTCCTGAGAGTTAGCTAGATAATTCCAAATTCAGAGATCACTGTTGCTGACAGAACCAAGTACTCGTGGTTTCAGTTGTTGAGCAACTCTCATTTTAAAATGCTGTTAATCTCCCCCTAATTTGTGCCATGTACACTGATTTTTAGAACACCTTTGTATACATTTAATTTATTTTATTATCATAATTACACTTGCTGCTAACATATCATTGTGAACCGGGGGATTATCTAATTATTTTTTTGTCTTTTCTCCTGTTAGATTTATACATCAGATAAGTGGGCCCTAGTTGTGACAGAAATGAATCCTAATGTTGGCTTTTGTGGGTAGGGTATCTGGATTTTTAGTTATCTTTAAATTCAAAGGAGTAAGTTTTATTTTTAAAATTTGAAAATATTATCCAATAAACATAGCTGTTTACCTTGAATCACTTGGAGCTACAGCTGTCTGTTAAAGATTTGGGAGTGAAGCCCTCCAGACACCTGGATCAAGCCACTTGTTTTTCTGAAATTTCTGTAGTAACATTATGTATGGAGCTCAATCTGCTTTTGTCTCATGTGCATCCTAGCTTTAGTGCTGTTGGTGTTGCATTGGTTTCCATTCTATTAAGTTGCACTGTCTAGAGAAGCCTGTAGGCAGCAACATTCATGAATATCATTAGAATACAGAGTACATGAGTTAGAGGAAACAGCCTATAACAAGGAAGTAATAATTCCAATATCAAAGATAAATGCTTCCTCCTACTATCATGTAGCTAGGGGAAAGAGCGATTCTCCATTTGCTGACATCTTGCACAAATAGTGGGGTTGTGGTATGGGACAAGCATGTGAGCATTCCTGTAAATAATGAAACAAATATTTTGTTTAGTCAGCACTATTGTTTCACCAGAAACTAAACTAGATTTTTTTCCTACTTAAATTAATTCAGAAAATTTGTATTTTCCCCGTAAGCCTTTCTGAGTATCAATCTTGAAATTTTATTCAGTCTTGACCTCCTATCAGAGATCCTTTAGAGTCTTAGTCAGCCCATGGAGGGTAGCTGATAATATATTGGAGAACTTTTTCTGTGGTTGCATTTGCAGTTTAGCAGGGTCCTTCACTTGAGTTAGATGATCGCTGTTGCTGGGAGCACAGTGTGAACATGACTCTCAAAAGTTGATATGACCAGTGCGAATTCAGGAACAATTGCTGGTGTCAGGAGATGCTGGGAAAAGATGTGCAGGGGAAACAGATTGTATTAAAGCAATGATTTTGTAATTCTTTTTTTTAACCATAGACAACTTAAAAGGCGTCTGTCATGAGAAATTAATGAAAACAAGGCTGCTGTCATTGTTCACTGGGGCTTTTGTTCACTGTACAAAGGTCCATGCTTTCACTGGAAAAAACTTTGAGATATACTGATGGGAGAGGAGATAATGTTGAAAATAATACTGGTTAATGACCCTCTGAGCCTCTAGTCACATCAGCTTGGCTATATTAATCACCAATTACTTTATTTCCCCCCCCCCCCCCCCCCCCCCTTTTTCCCNNATTTTTTTTCCCCCCCCCCCCCCCCCCCATTTTTTACCAGTATGTCCAAGGAGAGGTAATGAAAATAAACAGCTGAAAGGAAGGTGGTGGTGGTGGTGGTGTTGGAAGATCTTGATAGGCTTCAAGACTCTATAGTTAGGTTGGCTTTGTGGTAAAGGCAAGTCTTCTAGACCAGATCTTTCCCTGGAAGCCTGTTTGTTGTGGTTTCAGCGTTACATTTGAAGGTCCTGAAGAGACTTGGGTGCCATTAAGGCCACGCACTCATACTACGTGTTATAGTCTGTCTAGCTAAGTGGATATGTTCCAAGTTGAACATAAGCACAGAATCAACAACTATTACTGTAACTGTTACAAACCTGTGCACTTAGCGTGGGCTTTTTAAGCAGGAAAATTCTATGCAAGCTGCATAGAATGAACTTAAGCTTGCTGTATAATACTGAGTTTTCAGAAGATTGCATGGATCACAAATTTACACCTGATGTACATTCAAGCCCTTGATAATTCTTGCCTCATGACTCAAATCAGTGTTGCTGGAAATGAGTAGTCAGCATGCTAAGTATTTCTTGCTGATTACCTTTGGCATCACACACGTATATTTTAAAGGTAGAAGTGTTTTTACATGTTTTGGAGACTGCTTGTGTCCATATTCATTCTTTATGGCAAGATTCAGGTTTGTTTATGCTGCATTTCAGGTTAATGACAGAGTTAAGAGAGAAAAGGAATTTTTTTGTACCTCAGATTCTATATTGTGGAGTACCTTTTTATAATCAAACTTAAAGCTAGTGTATTTTGGAGGAGGAAAGGTATATTGCAGTTATTCAGTAAGCAGGGTGGTTGTCTACAGGTGTAGTTTAGAAGTTTAAAACAGCGGATTGTACTTGCCACCATTTTATCTAGAAATTTCTCATGCAAGTAGAGAATCTTTTGCAATTATATTTATAAGGTACTAAAAGTTAAGCAGTGGAGAGGAAGAGAGATACTGTCACCGCTTAATTCTGCGTCTTCAAATGAGTTCATACAGCATTGTCTGTTTTTTTGCTTGTAACCCACTCATCCCCACAGAGCCCCCCACAGATCAGGGATCTTCACAGGAAAGAACCACCTCCAAATCTAACCTCACTAATTTGTATGCACTTTGGCAGCTTGCTTTTAATTCTGGTGCTTAGTGAATCTTAAAGGAAGAGTCTCTTCAGATGTTTATGTTCATAACTCATTGAAGTTCTGGAGCTCACAATGTATTTATTTTTAAATCTCCAAGAGATTCAGCCAGCAAAACTAGAGAACATTAGACTTGATATTTGATATTTTAAAGGAAAAAGAATAATTCTTGCAGCTTCTTTCAACCTTATTCTTATTTCTTTTCTTTAAATATAAACTAAATAATATGTTACAATTTAAAGAAAAAAGTCACTTTAAAAATGTAATAACTAGCTACTAAACAAAATCAAATTCTTTTTTAGTATTACTATGTTGCAATTGTCCCTAAAAATGTGTGGCTAGATACAGGTAAGAAACCAGAACCACAACACTCTTCTGTCAGCTGCTTCTTGGTTCCCAGGGGCTTCTCTCACTTGCTTTCTGAGCACAAAAAAAAATAAACTTTGTTCTTGTGTGTACCCTTCTCCCATCCCTTATACCTTTAGTTTCAGCCTTGTAGTTGCTAATTTCTAAATATGCTTTTCCTGGAATGCTGCTTGGCTTTTTTTTTTTCTTAATTATTGTTCCTTCCTATGTATCTGGAGCTCTCAGTTTTTAAAAGCAGTAGACATTGATGCTGATCTGGTAAGGCACTGAATTTACCATGAGAATTAAAATGATATAAAGAGTACAGTGAATATGCAACTCAAAGGAATTTTTTATTTTACCTCTGCCTTTTAGTTTGACTGATATATTAGTGAAATGTAGTTAAAGGCTTGTCTTAATTTTAGATTACTTTGCTCCAATAGCAGGCTATTAGGACAATGGCTGAATTATTTTATGCTTTCTTCCTCAAATAGTTATTTTACTATTAAAAAGTTGCAAGGTTTCCAAATAGGCTATTAGAGTCTATTTTCCTTTGCAAAATAATGAAAGTAGAGTCTCTGTCCAGAATGGCCCCTGAGAGGAGAGGTATTTTAATGGATGTATGAAATACATGGAAAATGGAGATGAGGAAAAAGAAATTAAGGTAATGTTGGAGAAACTTAAGCACAAATGCTGTATTAGTTGCTATGGTCGTAATTATCTATTGCTACCTGCTTGCTACATCAGGTTGTGGCACTACACCGAATGCGTGGGAGGTTTTTCTGACAATGGTTTTTTTTTTGTTATTGTTGTTTGTTTTTTAATTGGAAAGTAAATTTCTTGTTGGTTTACAGTTAATAACAGTCCCATCTCCAAACTGCAATTCCTGCTCTTACAGTGGTATTAGCTATTCTTGAACAATTTAACAGTGTCAGACATATTGAAGAAGGCTTCTTGATTTAGTTGATATAAACATTTCTTCTTTCTTTTCAGTTAACTAGATTCTTTGCCTTTTAGTTTTAACAAGGCAATTAATTCCCGTATTCAGCAGAAAGACAGTACATCTTTCTAAATGCAGACAACTTTAGTATTGGTCTGCTTTTGCTTACAGGGTGGAAATGTGAATGTACTGAAGCGTTGAACAGTTTATGTATATCTGTACATTACACGTGATATTTCAAATTTATTTTAAATAAATACCTACAAACCCAGAATTCAGTCAGGCTGAATTACTGACTGTCACAATGTGACCCCATGGGAAAGGGGAACATACTGTGTTTTGGCCAACTTACTTTTGTGATTGAGTGTGGTTTTGGTTTGTGGTTTTTTTGTTGTAGTGAGAGGTAGTCAGTTAAGAACATTCTTATGTTTATGAAAATAATGGTCTCATAAGCTATCAGTGTGCTTTTCTAATTTCAAGTAGGTGATATTATTGTTATGTCATAAAAAGTATAATTCGATGTTTGCTTTTATGAAAGTATAAGCAAGAGAAAACTGAACAGCTCTTGAGATGGAGAATTGTGCACTTATGTATGTAGAACTAAATATTCTTAAGGATTTTTGATAGGTCATCAGGACCTATTCCCCTCTATAAATGCTGGTGTTACAGCAAGATAGTTGCAGCTGTTTAAGCAGGAATGTTTTCTATTTCCTCTGTTAATTATGTTACTGAAACTGGCCCAGTGTGGTGGTGTGTGGGTGTGGGTGTATTTTGAGTTTTCTGGTAACTTGATGCTTTCTTTTTGTGTCCAGGAGTTTGTTTTAATGCTCTCCAGTTGTCTCTTGATCTATCTATATTATTTTTTGAGTGCTCCCTCTTGTGTTAGTGACAGCATGGTCATTATTCTTTCAGCATCAGTTACCAAATAATTTTGATTACAGTACATGTCATTAGTATTTAAAGGAATTGTATAGTATTTCTTCCCTCCTAAGTCTTCAAGTGTTGTTTTGGGTCTGTGTTTGCTTGCACAGCTCTCTGGATATCAAGACTTCTGATATTTTCTTGCTATTTGTAGTTCTTTGTGATTTTACTCAGCCGGCATCTGTGTCTGTTTGCTTTTGTTGCTGCCAATGTGCTAGTAACAACCGAAACTGTTATTGTCTGTCTGTCTTCTTCAGCTCTTAAAATAGTTTAAGATGCACTTGGGCTCAGCTGGTGATCCATTTCAGAACCTCAAATTAAATTTAATTACAACAGAGCCTGTGATGTGTTAAGTATTATTAATATAATATAATATAATCTTATGTCTAAGCATTATTGATGAGTTACTGATTAGCTGGATTTCATGAAAATACAAAGGTGGATATATTCAGGCAGATCAACTGCAAAGCTGGGGTGGTGCAATGATATCATTGTATTACACATTGAGACAATACAATACAAAACATATCACAGTGAGAGTCATAATATGCATTTAATAAAGCCTATATGGCTTTATTATTTTTTATTTTTTAATTATTTATTATTTTTATTATTTTGTACCTAAAGATGTTGATTTAGTTACTATTAGGATGTGGTCTCCTGGGAAGGAATGAAATGATGCAACTTCCTCATCATCTTAGACCACTAGGGATAAATTTTGTTACTGATGATTTACAAAATTACTTTAGCAAGAAAGGAACACAGGAGTATTTCTTCCTTTACAGATGAGAAAACTGAGTTATAGTTACTGAGTGACCAAATGATTTTACCTCTCTAACAGGTGTTCGATAAAACCCATTTTCTCTAATCTCCACTGTGTGATTTGATAGCAACTAAAAGCTGCAGCCATTGCAGTAGTCTCTTGCTTTAGGACAGGAGAAAACAATTTTCATAATCCCCAGAGAAAGGTTACAAAAATTCATGAGTTGCCTGGTAGCTACATGCTGCTGAAGTGGGGTTTCTTCATCTGCAATGCGTAGTAGGGAGAGAACAGCTAAGACTTACAAGGTCTGTTCCCATGGGCAGATACACTGCCTGGGAAATACTGGATGCAAATATATATTAATTCATCTTGGGTAATCATCAATGTAAGAGCACCTTCTCCATATGCATTTTCTGTGAATTAAAAAGTTAACAAAAGCTTCCTGAAAGCTTTCATGAGTATGACAGAGGCAGAGATCATTTCTGTGTTCTTGCATGCTATGCAAACATCGTAAATGGGCCTGCAAGGCACTGAGAAGACGCCAAAAAAAAAAAAGGCCCAAACAAACAGGTAAAGCCACTGAATTGACCTCAAGGAGGCTGCTGGCTGGAGGGAGATAGGGAAATAAAAAAATAATGGAGGCCTGCTTGTGTGCGGTGTGTTTGAGACAGCACGTGGATTGCTCACCAGTTTATTTAGGCCTTGAGTGACTTCTTGTATATATATGTGTATAACTTGAACCATTTTAAATATGCCAATTCTTTCTTCCTCTCCCCTGCAAAAGTATAGGTCATATTTCAGTGGTTAGATTCCTCTATTTCAGGTTTGAGGGTTTTTCCTCCTTTTCATTACCATATAAATGATGTAAAATCTTTCATTTGACTGATTACCTTTTATTTAGTGGTTAGCAAACTACTTTATGCAAGTTAATTTGGACATGCTTGGTGACTGCTTCTACTTTCTGATTTAAGGGTAAATACTCATGTGAAATATGCCAGTGAAGGAGGCTCCTGCTCCGGTCAGTTTGCATCATATGTGCTGTGAGAGACTGAAGGCTCTCAACAGGCACTTCCCTGCACTAGTCATGTCATGGGATCTAGCTGTAGGAGTCTTTTATGTTAAATTTCTGTTTAAGTTTGTGTGAAGTTCAAGATTTACTACCTGAATAATGTAATTATATGGGCTTAAAGGTTAAAGGATCTTTTAAAATGCTTCTCCCACGTTTTTTTGTTCAGTACAGTTATCAGCATAGAACAAAGGAGATGAAAAAATGTAATGATGGGGAAGAGAAAGTGATGCATTAAGTTAGGGATGATGCTTTGTCCTTCAGTTTCTTGCCTTGTGTGGGTATAAATGGAGGTGACTTTCCACTGTGAAGGATCAGGACCAAAAAAGGTATTTTTCCAGGTCATACTGGAAGAGACAAGATGGGAAGTTGCTGACCCCTCTGTATTCTCAGGTTTGTTGAAGACTAAAAGTGAAGTTTTAAAGTCATAAGTTTCTATAGGTCACAGTTCCTGGAGTTGCATGAAGACAACAGAGTTGTCTTTAGACAACAAGTATTTCCATGAGTCATAGAATTAAATGAGGTTTGACTTTGCCCTCCCCAATCTTTGTTTTAAGCCTGACTGATCTAGATATCTAAAAAAAAATTTGGCTCCAGTTAAAACTTTCCTTATTCTTGGATCAAATATAAGGGCTCCCCTCTGTGGATTTACTGGCATCAAGGGATGGGTTTGAAGACAACTTTTCTGTGAGGAGGACCTTCTACAGAATCACCTGTTTTCATAGAGCACATTGGGATTTCCAATCTGTATTACCTCTACTCTCTCATCAAACTTGGTTAGAAATTGTCTGTTTAGGCACTGCTAGGGAAGAAAATAATTGAAGGGAGATTCCATAAACTTTGTTTTCATTAGGAAGCTATGCTCATAAAAATAATACTATTTTTTTTTTAGTGCTTGTGATGGCAAAGAAAACTTGCAAATGTGAATGTATGTGCTAATGTCTGGACCAGTGGAGTAGCTGCAGGAGGAGTTGTTTTGGCAAGTGGTGTTGACTGGTATAAACCAAGGCTGTTTGAAGGAAGGAGCTCTGCTGCTTCTGTGCCCTTAAATTAGTGTGTTTTATAATGATTTAGTGTTGAAGGTCATGTTTATTTCGTTTCTCTTTTATGGGAGTACAAATTTTGAAGCCTATTTTCCAGAGGTAAGCCACCAGCATTTCAGAAAGTTTTATGTAGCAAGAAGTTAAATTCAGTTGTGCTGCTGATCTTAGCCTTGGCCTGCCCCCTTCTGCTGGCAGGGCTTAGGGCTGCTCAATAATGCTCATGAAAAAAGACTTGAGCACCCTTTACCGTTGTGTCTGCTTCACTGGACTTTGTTTACAACCTTTACTTGCAGCATGAAGGTGCTCTTGAGGTCTGCCTTAAGACTTGAATTCCTTAAATGTGTCTTGGACTGTGTTCATACTATATATCAGAAGCACAATGGCTAGTGTAATGTCCCTGGGTTACTGCAATGTTGAAAGAGGCTTGGGGCTTGTCTGGCCTTCAGGACTGGGGATAAAAGATTTTAAAACCTGCAGACTTTTGAAATCCTAACCAATGTAGGGGAATTGTAGTTGTCAACACTTATTATGAGCTGCCTTAATGCTTTTCTGAAATGCATGTGATTTCAAGTTTAGGTGCTGTTGGATATAACTGAGGATATGAGAATTTAATTTTGTCAAGAGTAAGAAGTGCTTGGGCCAACTCCAGCAAAAAATTTGTGACATAATACCTCTGAAATTACATGAGGACTTAAGAAAATATATTGCAGCATGAAGCTTGCTCTACTGAGTAAAGAAACTGCTAATTAATGTGTGGAAGTTTGATTTTTCTTTATTTTTCCTTTTTCCTGTCTTCTTCCCTAGGAATGTTTCGGAAAAATGAAGATTTAACTCCATCACAGAGGTGCTTGGCTGTAAGGTAGGCTCTCGGACCAGACATCACTGAGAGTCTAGTTTTGGGGTCAGGGAGAAGCTGGTGTTTTGTGTGCTTTATTAATGCTCTGTGGAATTGATATAGTTCACCCTCAAGATATGGAGAGTTTACAAAGTCATTTAAAACAGATCTGTCCTTTTATTTTTGTAGATTAATTCATACATCTATTCTCCTGGAAGATATTAGAAGTAGGTTTATCCTTATTTAAGAAAAACATTCTAAGTTCTATGCAGTCTATGCAAATGACTGCCATATGAGATAGGAGACTTGTTAACATTTAGTATACATACAAAGAAGCTGGTGAAAGAACATGCTTGATTAATTCTGTTTTTCAATATTTAGCTTATCTTTTCTCCTTTCTTTATTTAGAAGACTTGAAAATAATATGATATTCTGGACAGAAGTCTTGACTTGAGGCATTTTCCTTAATTGAATTTATTACCAGTGTAAACAAACCTTTGTATACTGGTTTATGTTTTTTGGGGTGGGGGGGGGGGAGAAAATGTAAACAGTTGAACAAACACGTAGGGAAAAACACTTCCTCCTCCTGCATCAGGCTCAAACACCTCTCCTGGGCAAGGAGAAAATTACTAGAGATCAGGAAAAGTGTCGGAAATCTTTGGTATGGATTGGAAAGAAACACTGTGCGTAGAATGTTTTAAGCTGTGATTACAAAGGACACACAAACTACTTTTCTATATATGGTTTTTACTGCAGTGAGAGTAAGCAATGACATGGAGTATGACTTTTCCTACTGTGGAAATTCTGTAGAACTACACATTCCATCTCACAAGTTGCTTGTCTTTGAATTACAGACGCATGCCAAGTCTACTGGAGTATTTAAGTTACAACTGTAATTTCATGGGTATCCTGGCAGGCCCGTTATGCTCTTACAAAGACTATATTACTTTCATTGAAGGCAGATCATACCAACTGCAACAGTCTGAAGCAAATGGGAAGGAAGACACAAAATACGAACAAACGGATCCTTCTCCCAATGTAAGATGTATGACTCTTGCAGTGCTGGTGCTTCTGTAATCAATTGCATGAAAAGCTTGGTTTGCACTGTTTGTTTACAGGCATAACTTCTGAGCTGTATCTAAAGGTCATTCATCAACAGTATAGTTCCCTCTTCAAAAAATTAAATATTTTCTTTTAAGGCAGGTGTTCTCCGTGGTTTCCAGTCTGGATCTTGCAGATAAAGGCAGAATAGGTATTTCCTAGCAAGCTTATATGGTAAAAAGCCATCTATAAATTAAAGCAGTTGATGCATGTTTCCTTCAAAGCATATACTTGTACCAAAAAAATTCCTTTTAAGGATGAAGTGCACACTTAAGTCTCATCAGTTTTCAAATGACATTAAGTTCCAGTAAGGTTTCATGAACATTTTCAAATGATACTGGTTTTTAATGCAGCAAGTAGAAAACATTCATATGTAAGAAGCTGGAAAACATTCATAGAAATAGTTTCCTTGTTTTTTTTTCCTTGCTTTCATTCACACAGAGAGGTATTAAAGATGGATTTTGATCTGAAGGTGTAGTAAAAGATGGACTAGCTGTAACACTATGGCTAGTAATCCATATAACATATTTCTTTTTTCTCTTATTCTATTGTGGAAGAGACCAAGCGTGCATAGAAGAAAGTCCAGTTGATTGCATGTTACAAGAGAGATTATATGGCCTGAATTAAAATGAAAAGCTCCTGAAGCTTGTAACTTTTAAAAAAATTTAATCCAATTAGTTTAATGCTCAGGGTACTGAATATTATCTTTTTACTCTTTTCAAATTCTCTTAAATAGCAGTGTATCAGACTTTTAAATTTGTGTGTGCCTAAGATAATTACTACCACACACACAAGGAAGAATTATCATGGAGTGGACTGGAAAACTTCAGATAAATGGCTTTCGCTAATTCTAGCTCCAGTTACCTCTTTTATGCTTATCTTGTGGACCAACTGTTGCTGGAGCAGATGAAGACACTTCCACACAGAGCTGCTTCTCTTGTCCTATCATCTAGAGGTTGCCACAGCTGGGCTAACAAGGAGCAATTCCCAGTCAGCTGTGTCATCTCCAACCACTTCCATCCTTTGAGGACTCTTTTGAATGTTGTGTTCTACCTGTCTTGTGTGGTTGTAGTAACTTGCACCACAGGAATGTAAACTGGTGGATGGAGAATGGTAACACTTTAAACTGAAATGAAAATGAAAACAAAGCACCTCTGTTCACTTAAAGTGTACTTTTGAGCAAGTAGTTAGGAAGGGCAAAAGAGACACAGGAGAATTCCTTGCATAGACTGGCAAGTCACAGTCTGTAGTCTGCATTGATGGGTTGTATTGGCAGAGGAGCAGATGTTTATTTTATTTTTAAACATCGCTTTGGTGCAGTAAAGGCATCACATCTTATGTACTAGAATTCTATTTCTGTAGAAAAATATTATGTAGAAAAATTATTGCAAATAAGTGGAACTAACCAAATCTTCTGGAATTTGTACTTCTGGACATGCATCTACTGATTGCCTGGGAGGACTTCCTGGCTTTTTACCACATAATCTTGCTAGCAATATAAGCAGTCAATAGAAATAAATGTAAACCTATGATGGAGTCTTCTTTCAGGTAAGCAGTTTTCCTTAGAATGAATTGCTCTTAAGATGCCTGGAATTTTTTGTGATTTATGCTGCATTGGCTTTTGAAATAAAAATAAAGAAAAGCTGCCTATGCTGTTGGTACTTCATCTCCCAACTGGCGTTAGAGAAATCTGGCTGCATTTTATAACACCAGTGAGTAGTTTGTGCTTTTGGAGAAATACGGATGATATCATTTTACTGCATTTGCTGCATTGATTAAAGTATTCATTGTCTTGTTCCAGAAGAAGGTTTAAATACTATAAACTTCATATTAATACTTTAAATTTGTTCCTTGATTCTTATGCTTTTATTTCAAGAAGACTAAATTGTTACGTAACTCAAAAAAAATGAAATGTAATGAGGATCAGCAAATGTTAATTAGTAAATTAAAGGAAAAAAAATCCTTCAGCTGAGTTAGTTTCATTTCTTGTCGAATATAAACTATATAGCCAAAGTCCTTCATGCTGGCCTCCTCCTCTATACTGTATGTTGACTGCATGATGTTAACTTGATTTAGTATTTTTGCTGTGTTAATTGCATGTTAAATGAATCAAGTGAACATATTAAAACTTATTTCTTACATCCCTCCTATTGTGCCTTTTTGCAAGCTATCAATTATTGGTGCTCAAAGTGGTGTCAACTCTCAGAAATTAATATCTGTCTTTGTAAGTTTCTTTTTATTATGGCTACCCTTAAAATTCAAGATTCCTGTCAGCAGATACCTGCTTTCTTGCTTACTATGCAGACTCTTCCTACAGGTTATAAAGTTCTTGCTTAATTACCTTTAATTTTTACCTGTGATGTTAACCTCCCAAAAATTATCATAGTTCAATATTGGATTGAACTCCTTATTGACTTTCAACCAAGAACCACAGATTCAGTCAAATAAAGGGTTAAGAGGTCATTTTCTCCTTTTCAGTATATATTTTCTTATATATTATACAAGTTTATACAATAATATATTTATAAAATTCCTGAGCTCAGTGACTGCTTTATCTTGAGTGCTTCAACTAGAGACCTGTTCTTGAACTCCATTCTCTGATTAGGAATGTAACTTTCAAACTAAATATAGTCCCACCTAATTGAATGCATGTTTGGTTTTGTCCTGGTGCTTTTAGCTTAAGTGCTGTTTCACCTTCCCAGTGTTAGTCCTATTTGATATTCTTATACAAGTATGCCCAGATTGTAGTCATCAAAACTAAATGAGCCAGGCTTTTCTACCTTTTTGCTGTAAAAGAAATTGTATATTCTACTTCATATGTCAAAGTTATCCTACAGTTTATAATCTTTTAATTCTGTAACAGAACAGTTATTCTGATACGTTGTACACTTTAAAGAGTGAATGAAATTAAACCTCAAACTTTTGAATTTTTACTTTGGAATAGTTACTTCATCCCTGTAAAAACTGATCAGCCCTCCTGTGAATGTGCAATCCAGTGATTACCCATTTATGCCTTGGCAAAGAAGTTTATATCAATAACCTAGTTAATTAAAGAATAGGAAGTGAATTAATGTTTTACCAAACACATTTCTGTAGGTAATTGAACTATTTTGGTTTCAAGTGAGGACTTCTATGTCTGTAAATGTGTTCAAAACTGAAGTGCTATAAGCATGCCTCAGACTTGAATAATTTAATAATTTTGATTTGATAATTCTGTTGTGGTCTGATTCAGATCACTTGATCCACTTTAAAACTAATTCATCATTTAAAAAAAAAAAAAAAGGCAAAACCCTCAAAGGCTGGATTTTCACCTGATCTGTATCTTGAATCTGACTCTCTAGAAGTAAAAAAGCAAAAGCTTTCAGCCAAGGTGAGGAGGGAGGGCAGAGCTGCAGCTTTGCACTGCAGCCTGTGTTTGGATTGTCCTCCGGAAGCTCTGTGTAAACCTGTCCTGAGCCTGGAGCTCCCAGTCTCTGTAGAGGCAGGAGATTATCTCCATTGCTGTTTGCTAAGGATACTAACACATCTGATACTGAACCCATAAAAGCGATACCATTTTTATGGTTGAATGGCTTCTGAGATTTATAATTACTGAGCAAATGAGTATAATTAAAAGATAGAGGAATGCTGTTTCTGGATGTATGTTTGTCCTACGCTATGGACAAGTTATGCTTGTCCCTACACCTGAATGTTGGTGCTAAAAACATTTGTAGAAATACACCATTTGAATAATAAATAAAAGCATCTTACAATATTTTTTCTACAATATTTTTTCTACAGCTACAAATCAAAACCTGCAGAGTTTATTTTTTAAAAAGTTGGGGCAGGTATACTGTAAGCAAGATGGACAGAAAAAGTATTCTGGTTATCTTTTTGTTGCGATACTTCAGAGGAGAAACAGTGAGGTTGATTGTTTTCTTGCCAAGTTTATTGTTTGTAGAATTGTAATGAATTTTTTATGTTTAAACATTGAGATTGAGATTACTTACAATCAAAACTTGAAAAATACATTTAAATGAACTAGCTCTCAAACTTCTCTTTTGTAGGTGTTTAGTTAGTGCGGTACTTTAGGAGCTTGCATAGAACGTAGTGTCTGCCCTTGGGATGTGGATCAGACTTGAAGCACTCAATGTCATGCATTTTTGCTCTATGTGTGTTATAATGAAACCTTAGAAATGTTTTCCTGAAAATACATACTTTTTAATGTGATGATTATGGCAAAATGGATTTTGAGAAAATGTGAGCCCATGTCCTACCTGAACAACATATTTTTACATCTCAGTGACAAGACTATTTGACACCTTATAGTTTGATCACTCTAGTTGGGAAAACAGGTATATATATAACTAGAGGTATTTTGGCTGTAAATTCATAAATTATTTCACTATTTTAGATGTCTTATAATTCAGGTATTGAATCTAAGAGAGCTGATTGATATGGAGTTGCAAAAGATGTTCCCGTTTATTGAAGGGATTTTGGAGGCTCCTTGTAGTCAGGTTGAATTTGCTGTGTTTGCTAGAAGTGGTGCTCACAACTTAATCAAGATAACGATATTCCTTGGGCCTCTAGAATTTTACCAACTATTTTACAGTTGGTAGTATATATTACTGAAAAGTTGACATATAAATACTGCTTAGAGCGATTATAATTTGCATTTGTTTCCAGAAGATTGACAAAAAAACAATGCTTACAAAGTCTCCCATCTTTAACTTTTCAGATAGCTGTGGCACAGAAACTCTTAATCTGTGGACTGTCCTTATTCTTCCATGTGACTGTTACAAAGACTTTGTCTGTGGAATACAACATTGATGATAACTTCAGAGCTACAGCATCATGGCCTGTAAGGTTTTTCTACCTATATGTGTCTCTTATGGCTGCCAGACCCAAGTATTATTTTGCATGGACTTTAGGTAAGTACATATATTAAAAAAATAAAGCATATGTATTGACTTTCATTTGAGATGCTGCACACTAAGCATGTATTAAAAAGTGACAGTGCCCTCTTGAGGGCTTAGGAAAACATTATTAAGTATTACAAAGTATTGTCAAAGTATATTGAATGATGTCTCTGTTTTTGAAAAACAAATCTTACCATAAGACTAAGCACAATGTTGTGACAGTGTTGCAAATGAGATCATGGTCTCCTGAAAAAAATCTGAGTGAAACATAAAGTTTTTTTGGAAAGTGATAGTGTTTTAATGAGCAGTCACATTTTTGGTTTTTAAAATTTGCAGTTAATCTAGTCTGATGTATGATCCCTGATTTTTTTTTTTTTTTAATTTTTTGATAATTTTATTTTGGCATATCTGAAAAGTTACTCTAAGCCTTTTTCTGTGGTTAGTTATCAGTAATTTGCTTGATGTTATTCAAGCAGGAAGGAAAACCAATATATTGAATTTTAGATGCACCATAATGGTGTTAACACTACTGCGAATGCCATCTATGATTTTCAGAGTTTGATGGGTGACACTTGAGTTTCTAGTCTTTCTTTACTGAAAGTTCTAATTGACTGACAGGATAACCCCTATAGTCACTGATTTAAGGCACTTGAATAGATGGTACAGTTTAAAGAACATTTTCCTTTTCAATTTGCATTATTTGGGGGGAAAAAAAAAAGGAAAAACCAAAAAATACCCCCCCCAAAAAAAACCCCCCACCCCACAAACCAAAAAGCCCAACACATAAATAGGCATTTTGCTGTTCTGTGTAAGCTGACATCTAGGAAGGGTCTCACAAAACAGATTTCATCAGCTTCCTCCTCTTTTCCAGTTTTACATATTTGTTTCATAATTCTTTTTAGAGAGAATCTGTGGGAAACAATGCAATAAAGAAAGCCTTAGTGTAGCAGAACAGCATGACTCATTTACAGCTGCTGGTTTCATTCCTGGTCAATGAATGGAGTGCTTTCAGCTTGTCTGGATATAGTAATTCTGGGGCTTGTTGTGGAATGAAATAATTTAGAATATTGTGCCCTTATGCACCAGTATCATTGCCTGTAAAGAGTAGGAGTTATCTGAAAAATGAATAATCTTCATTGTTCTTTTTCCCTCTAATACTTCGGATGGATTTCTTCTTACGCACATACTAGCAGTGAAGAGCTAGCATTCCTTTGGTAAAATACTGAAGAAAATAAGCTCTACCAACTCTGTCTTTTCAGTTTGCTAAATAACTTCTTTTAGGTCCTTCCTTACACTTTACCTCATCTAAACTTCTGATGGTAAGAGTAGAATATGAGGGGGTCTTAAAAATTTTACTCAATCTTATGCTTTTGAGTTGTACATTGGTATTCTTCGCACTTAAGAAAAAAATCTGTTACTGAAATGAATTAATTAAAATTAATACTTATTAAAATGCTAGTTAATAAAATGTGTACTTACTCTAGCTGTAGTCTTTCTATTCTAGCAAGAGATTATGGAGTTCATGTCTTCAGCTGTCTCTAATTGAGCAGTTGACATCAGTGATATCAGATGTATTGCAGCAAATTTTGTTGCTTTCAAAGATGTTCTTTAAAATTGTCTTTGGGAAAATAAAAATGTTATGATTTAATTAAGTCAATTGTTACAAAGCCCTCTGCCAGACTGGTAGGTTACTGGAGAAACTACACTTCAGGAAAGGAACTGTTTGAGTCAATTGTTTCTTTTGCTTTCCAAATATACTAGAATGATATGTTGAAAAAGTTGTTAAGAGGAAAGGAAAATGCAAAAGATATGAATTTCTCTTACACATCGCTATTACATAAATTCTTTTAAATACGGTAATAGAAACTGAGCAATTTCTCTTGCCTTGCTAGCTGACAGGTGACAATCTAATGAGAACACTTGAGATGAATTCTGAGCTAACAGAGAGGGCTCATATCCTGTAGCTAGACCTAGATCTGTATTGCTTCTGCAGAGCTTTTTGCCTGCCTTGCTTCTATTCCCTCAGGATGCCTCTGAACTGGGAGAGGAGCTGGCCATTCTTCTCCCCGCCGGCACTTATTTATCCACTTCAGTGGGTACATGGTTGGGTTCATGTGTCACGGGTGTGTTGTCCATGTTTGGGCGCATACAACTGAATGCCTGTCTCAGCAGAGGCAATATTAGGAAAAAACCCCTTCATTTCCCTCTAAGTGGCCATCCTAATTTGAGAAGCCCTGCTGAGGAGGCTTTAGTGTCTGAGCTAACAGAGCTGAGGCAAAGGTGACTGCAAGCAACCGCCACTGTTCAGACTGAGATCCCTTTGTACTTTCCCATGTAGTCCAGATGATGGTACCAACTTTTCCTCCTAGAGAAAAATATTGTTTGCTTTGAACTATCAGACCTTTGTGCATTGTAACACTTTGCTTTCAGAAATGGTGTTAGCAGTGGCCTTGTACCGTTAGTGGAAATCTGACAAACTCTGTCTTGTTCTGTAAATTGCCATTTGCTTCCATTAGGTTTGCAGTGCAGTGTGTGTGGTGCTGTGAATGTGCACCGTCTTGAAGTGAATTGTGCACTTTTATCTGTATGCTTTAAACGTGGCTGCTGCTGCCTAACGGAGACCAGTGACACACACCTGAGTGCTGAGCTGCCGTCTCAAGTCATTATGGCCAGACACTGCTGCCTGGTCTTTGTGCATCTCACTGAATTTGGTTTTCTGTCAAATTCCTCAAGCAAGACTTAAGTTGGTGGTGGGAGAGAGGGGGGACATCTGCACTGTGTAGTTGATAGTGCTTCCTTTCCTTCTTTTGCTGTTGTAAAAGTTTTTTTTTAATTGAAAGCTGGTGTGTCACTTGGATTATTTTCTGGTTGTTCAAGTGTCTAATACCGTGATAAATCAATAAATATGTAGCCTTTAAAATGTGATCAATATTTTGAACAAACTGCATGTTGTGTGATGCACAATTTGTCATACAGGCAGTTGATAATTCACTTGTTTCTTTTTGTTTCATTGCAGCAGATGCAATTAATAATGCAGCCGGGTTTGGTTTTAGAGGCTATGACAAAAATGGAGTTACACGTTGGGATTTAATATCAAATCTGAGAATCCAGCAAATAGAGGTTTGTTCATGGCTCTTTCAAATAAAATACGTGCCCATGTAGGTTTAGTTGCTTGTAATTTCAGTAACTCTTCCTACATGTTCTGTTCCTTGAGACAGTGAATATATTTTAAGTCAGAAATGATGCGTTCACATCATCAGGAAAGGATGGAAAATAAAGTCTGTTTTGAATATGTTCTACTTGTCAGATGACTTCCAAAATATTTTGTTGTTATAAGTAGTTCAGTAAGTATTATTCAACTCATCGCAAAGTAGGGACTTTTTTAATTTGTATGTCAGAATTCGGAAATATTTTGTAACATTTTACAACTATGGAAATAATTAGGGTTTTTTTCTTTACAGTTTTCCACAAGTTTCAAGATGTTTCTTGATAACTGGAATATCCAAACAGCTCTTTGGCTTAAAAGGTATTTATTTCTTAAAGGAAAGCTTTTCTCCAATGAAGTTTCTTAGAGAAATATGTCTTTGAAGATAATTTAACATTTAAAGCTAAACCCCACTAAACAGTACAGTGGTTTAGCAACTGCATGGGACATTCCTCTTGTAATAATTGAATTAAAGCTGCTGAATGTAGCATTTCTCTCTGCATAAAGTATCAGGTAATGATAGAAAGTGGTTTTTTTTCCCTGGTCATAGGGAACCTAAAAGTATTTATCTGTGGTGGTGTCTCTTTTCTTTCCCTCTCGACATACAAAGCAGTGTGTGTTGCTGCAAGCAGTAGGCAAAATGCACATCTTTGGATACCCTGTGGAAAAGGCTATTTTGGAAACTATATTTTTTTAACATTTTTTTTAGCCACATAGTGATATACAAACCTGCATAGATTCTTTGAGAAAACTTTCTTTCCTCCTTTTGTGATGAGTGCGTGGCAAATATCAAACCCTACAAGTTGCTAGCCAAAAAAAACCAACCACCTTACAAATGAGTATCCCTCAGATGTGCTTCTTTCTTTGTCTGGGCAACAGGTATAGTGCCCAGTGAACTAAATCACTGTTTTTACTACTACTTTGTTGTAACTATAAAGTAAAACATTGGTCTTGAGTAGTGCATGGCTTTGTAGTTTTTGTCCTTCTCCCAGTCTCTGGGATGATCTCCCATCACATAAATGATCTTTTATGAATAAGTGTGAGTTTAACACACCTATCTTGGCATCACTGAGAGAACTTTATCCCTTACTGTAGGGTGGCATCAGGATGTTGCTTCCATCCAATTTCTTTATAGTGTATTCTTCCATAATTTCTTCCCTAAATATTTTTCTGACACAATTTAAAACAGACATTGAAATTTATGTGACTTATTCTAGCTGGCTCAATAGGCAATAGAATCTACTGCTAGGACAGCCATTATAGAAGAATTGCATGCTTGCAGGTATTGAAATGTATCATTTAATATAGCTAATAAGCTGGTTAAAAATACATTTTAATTTAGTTTGAGAACAGAAGTTTGTCAATATTAAAACTTAATAGGAGAAGGTTGCATTCCAACAAACTTTCAAAGTTCCTAAATTGAATGATGTTAAAATAAAAGTCCTTTTGGTGGAGAGCAGTACTGTTTCTGCTAGGAATAGAAAAATAATGCAATTCAATTGTTCAGGGTGACATTAAAAGAAGATGTGAAGAAAAATTAAAGTATCTCCTCTAATAAATATTATTTAAAAATCAAGTCCAATTTAAGAATGATGAATTGCTCTTAAATTTTTAAGAACAAATGTAGAGAAATCTGAGGGTAGTCTAAATACATGTTGATTTTGCCACAGTGGAAGGGAGAAGGGTGGATGTTTTCTTACAGATTTGTTGCAAGTAAAAGATTATTTTAATGATTATATATGAGGCATAAATATTGACCCAGGTATATATTATATTACCAATAATTGGATTAGTTGCAATGCTTGACTAGAGGACAAGCTCATGTATTGCTTTAAGCACCCACTTTTAATAACTCACCTGTTTACTATTTATGGAAGCATCTAAAATATTAGGCATTTTCTCACATGAGCTACAGAAATATCAGATGTCAGCATCCATTCTGTTCTTTTCAGGGGAGTACCTTCTAGTGGCCGCGTCACCTCCCACTAAACCAGGTTGCTCAAAGCTCCATCCAGCCTGGCCTTGAACACTTCCAGGGATGGAGCATCCACAACTTCCCTGGAGGACTGGCCCTTTCCCAGTGCCTTATCACCTTATATTTTCCTAATAACTAATCTAAATCTATGCTCTTCCAGTATGAAGCCATTACCTCTTGTCCTATAACTACATGCCTTTGTGAAAAGTCCCTCTTCAGCTTCATTGTAGGTGCCCTTCAGGTACTGGAAAGCTGCTATAAGGTTTTCACAGAACCTTCTCTTCTTCAAGCTGAACAACCCCAACCCTCTTAGCCTGTATTCATAGGGGAGGGGCTCCAGCCCTTTGATCATCTTGGTGGCCCTTCTCTGGACTAGCTCCAACAGGTCCATGATCTTTTCATCCACCAACACCTCCAAGTCCTTCTCAGAGCTGCTCTCAATCCATTCTCCATCTAGCCTGTAATTCTTCATGGAATTGCATCAACCCAGGTGCAGGACCTTGCACTTGTCCTTGTTGAACTTCAGGAGATTCACACAGGCCCACCTCTCAAGCCTGTCAAGGTCCCTCTGGATGGCATCCTGTCCCTGTGGATGGCATCCCATCCCTCCAGCGTGTCGACTGGACCACACAGCTTGTTGTTGTCAGCAAAGTTGCTGAGGGTGCACTCAATTCCACTGTCCATGTCACCAACAAAGATGTTAAAATGTTTCAGTCTCAATGCCAACATCTGAAGATCATAAAGAAGCTTAATAAACATTTAATGTAGATCACAAAACACAGCAGTTCAAAGGCATTACTGTTATAAGCATGCAAGTTAAAGTAGATATTTGCATAGTAGCATATATCAACAATGTATATCATGATAATGTTTCCTGATTGGGGAAGTGGTTATGTTCCTCCTCAGCCTGTTCATTGCTTTTTCCAAAGAAAACATCCAATTCTTTTTCTTTTGGTCATGTTTGCAAAACCTCTATGGTTCTTGTAGCTCTCTTCTGGCTTCTTTCCAAATTTCCTGTCATCTTACAGTGGATGTAGTACTTCTGCTAAGACCTCCAAGGCATTCCCCTGGCTTGTTACAGGCAGAGTTGAGTGCTTGAGTGGATTCATTCTTTTTTTTTTTTTTTTTTCTTTAAATAACTCTTGCTAATACATCACTGTATTACATCTGGGTGGGTTTTTTTCAGCAGCAATCTAGTGTTGATTCATGGTCAGCTGATGCTCAGTGTTTCATGATGTGTTGATTCATACTCATGCTCAGCTGCCCTTCTTCAGTAATGTTAAATGGATGGGTACTGTTTTGTGTCTTTCACTTTTTTTATGTTTTAGACTTTGGACTTCATCTTCTTGATTTCAGAACATCATTTGAGTGTCAAGATAACTTTGGATTCTACTGCTCTATCTGTTAAGAAATAATGCCAGTCTCCTTCATTTCCCCCACCCAGCACTCTCTCAAAAAAAGGAAGGGGAGGCAGGATGGAAAAATACACTCAGTCTCCCACCCAAGCTATTAATGAAAGTATGGAACCCCAGAGCAAGGGAGTACCTTGCTGAACAGCTGATGCATCTTCCCACTTCTAGAGCAAATCATAGATAATCTGAACCACCCATATTTGAATAGTTTTTGTCAGCCTATTGTGATGACCCTATTTTGTGGGTTTGCTTTTAGGAATGTCAAGTGAAGCATTTCAACATAATTTATTATTGACAAATCCATAGAGGATTTTTTAAGCTTGCTTTTAACTCTTTGAAGCCTGATTATTTATTTTCTAGTACATATCTTATCTGACTGGCATTGGTATAGATGAAATTTGATTTGTTAATTTAGGTAGTTTTGTTAGCACCTGAATGCTTTGCAGGGGAAAATCTGCTTACATAAAGTAGTTTAAACCACACCTCCTTCAGAAGGGTGGGCCCCCTGCCCATATATGTCACCTGTGGGAAGTGTGGGTGCTCCAGCTCTATGCGAACCTGCTGATTGACACGCCAATTAGGAAAGCATGTAATGAGTTCATGTGCAAGCAACTGACAAGGCTGAGGCAATGCTCCCTGTGGATCGCACACTGCAGTGACAGTCCCCTGGCTGGATGCAGGCTGCTTGGTGTCTACCAGAGAGGATCCTCTGTCTTGGCTGAGACGGAGGTCATGATGCTGATAGGATGACTTCTGTCAGTGTCTGACCAGGTTGTGGTAACTAGTGTTTTGCTCCAAGATGTCTACCTGACTCCACATTTTCCCAGTGCTTTTCTGCTTTCTAGGCTGATACTTTCTTTGTTTCAGAAGTCTCTTTGAAATTCCCTGGTTACTGTTCAGTCTGGCCAGTGTTGCTTTCCTCTTTAAGGTGATCTGTTATGGCAAATGTTCTCAGTTTTTTGTGTTATGCATGGGTAACACATGGGTGCCCTGCTTACACCTACATTCTCATCTTAATTGTTAACGAAGCCCATTGGCAAGGGGAGGGGGCTCTGCTGATACCCTGCACTGAAGACCTCATGAGATAAAACTTGCCGTATCTATTTGACTGGAATAAACTAAATTAACAAAATAAATTTCTGATCTTTCCCTATTCAGATCCTGCCTTTTTTTACCTTCTGCTCTTTAACATCAATTATATAATTTGGTCTCAACACTCTTTGATATATATGGAAGTTGTAGTAAAGCAGTTACATTAGTTGTGAATGTCTCAGCCCTCTTTATCATTAGCTTGTCTTCCTCTTTGAATTTTCTTCTCTGTTACTTCCTGTGTGTTTATAAAACCTTTTTACATATTGGTGTCTATGGCCCTTTTTAGTTAAAACTCATTTTTGTACGTTAGCCTTAGATTTGTGTTCATGCATGCTTGTGCTGTATATTTTTGTTTCACGTTAGTGTGCATCTGTTTCCATATTTCCTATTGCTTTTGGTTTTCAGATCATTAAAGACCTTAAAGAACTCTTGATGAAGCCATATCAGGACCTTCCCATGTTTCCTATCATTCTTCCACGTCATGATGGTTTGTCACTGTGGCATTTAATGTTGCCTTCTAGAAACTACTTTGGGTTCCAGTGTCCCCTTCTTTCTAGAATTCCTTACTGTAGGACTTGGCCTAATAATTCGAAGTCTTGGTTTTCAAATAGCAGAGTTCAGTGCTGTCCTTATTTGATGTTCTCGCATCCCTAGAGTTATTAGTTAAAATTTATTCATCATGCTCACTTAATTGCCATACACATTTTCAGCTGTAGTCTCTCTATTACTTGAAACTGAAGGTAGTTGCTATCCTTTTTTTTCTTTCTTCTTTCACCTCATGAAAAATATATACCTGACTCGTTGCAAGAGTTTGTAGGAAAGTCTGTGCCTTCCAGTTTAACTTTTCAAGCACATTCTTGGATGGCGTGAGATCCCTTGTTAACACAAACATCTGTCTTTGGATGCTTCTGTGTCACTTCACTCTGGAGAAGTACTATATGTGATAGCACTGAGCACATGTTAGCACTGAGGGGTTAGATTAAGAGCTGTGAATAGCTGTAAGTATTTCCTGTAAGTCATAATATAATGGCAACATTATTAAATAATAGTAAACTGCAGTTGCGTTGCAAATGACATGTTGGAAATTAAACTTATAAAAGTATAAATGATAACTTGGCAGATTATTGGTGATCTATGTCTCATGTTACTGACCTTGAATTGTCTTTGACTTGCTAGAGTGTGCTATGAGCGAGCCACCTTCAGCCCAACAATCCAGACCTTCATCCTCTCTGCCATTTGGCATGGAGTTTACCCAGGATATTATTTAACATTTCTAACAGGAGTACTAATGACACTGGCAGCAAGAGCTGTAAGTACCAACCAAGCATCTTCTTAAACAGTAGGCAGTTCTGTAAAAGAAAACTGATCATGTTATGTAGTCCAAAGATGTGATTTAGAGTTGATATACAAACAGTCTGTCTGACATTTTTTGTTTACTTTTTTAATTATGAGAGCAGTGGGAATGATTATTGATAAGGAAGAGGTTGGTCAGTCAAAGCAAGCAAGACTATACACAGCCTGTAACATCTTTGTGGCATATCTTTTGTGGAAGGCCTTCCTCTGTATTAACTGATCATGTGTTATCATGCCATGCTAAACAAGATGATGTTATCTATCATTTTAAAAAACCTTTATCACTGATTGGGGGGGGAGTCAGTGCTATGTATTTGAGTCTGTCCCCCTCCCTAATTTCTGTCCAGTACTATTGTAGAGATGGTAACTAAAGAATGCTCCCCATCAACCAGCAGATACACATCACTATTGCTACTCAAAATTGGCCAGCCAGAAGTGCAGTAACATTAACAAGCTTTTACAGATGCTGTCAGAACCGTATGGCAAATCTGCTGAGAAATCTCTCAGTCCTGCTTGAGAAAGCAAAGGCAGAACAGAGGCAGGTTTATCAGTTATTCAAGGGGAATGAGGAACAAAAGAAAATGAGCTGTCAACTCAGAGCAGCGTAAAGGACCGCTTGTCTGTCAAAAGAACCAGGGCAATGAGAAATGAAGCAGACTGTGCTTTGTTGCTGTAATAGCTAGGAGATGGTGGTACTTCAGATTTAGATTGTTACTAACAGTAATAAAACAGATGCTCCTCTTTCTTCACAAAGGTGTGGGTATAATCCTTGTTTGGCAGAACTGACTCCTTTCTTTACAATAGGTATAGCTCCCTTCTCTTTTCCAGACTGTGTCACAGTGAACTTTTGACATTTATCACATTTCTCAGCCAGGGACTCGTGCAAAAGCCAAAGATCAGGGACAGTTCACAGGTAAAAGTTGTGTTCTCTCAGTAAGGTGAGTCCTGTAAATCGGGGCGCTCACTGCACTTTGGGCTTTGCTAATAAGCTGTGTTGTATTCATATTTAAATAGGCTATGAAATATTGTTAGTTACTTTATGAACAGTTACTTACTATTAACTGGTAAGATTTAGCATGTTTATTTAACTCTACTAGCCTTCTTTAAGACTGCAAATTTTGGCAGCTGTGGCCCACACTTTCTTCTCCTGTCATGTCTAAGCATGTATTCAACTAGTTTTACTCCCTTTAATCCTTACACATTTCATAATCAGGTGTTTACTAGGGGCAGTTATAGATTTGTCTTGGAAGTTGTTCTTCAAGTCCTAAATTGCTAGATTTCTCATCGAAGTTTTACAGAAGTCGGGAACAAGTCATTGCACATGACTACAGGAGAAAATTGGGGGGAAATGGCAGACACTGGGATGAAGGGTGGATGGCAGAATGACTTGTTTTATGTAGCTTGACTAAGCAAAGGTGGAGTGGGAATGTGATACCTACAGGGGAATTCGGTTAAGAAGGACAAAAGAGGTTTTTAATGTGAAGAATAAAACAGGTACATGTTAGCGTTCTGTGTGTTGTGGAGAAGCAGGAGTTGTAAGGAAACTGAAGGACGAAGAAGCTAAACTGTCCTTTGGAGCTTTTTGGAGAGGACTACCTCAGTGTGGGTGATTGGAAGGTGGCAAATGCGATACCAAGCTACACAGAGGCTGAATTGAGCCCGTCGTGGCTTGTCAGCAAATAAGAGTATGAGCAAGGATGACAGTTCAGTCAGAGGACAGAGGGGAGAAGATCTACTGGTGTCTCTAATTATAGATTTGTAAAACTGAACCCAAACCTGTATGGGGTTTGGACTTCTTAAAATACCTTTGGTATTCCTTTGTTTGAACAGAATTTTACAAACAAAAGAAGACTCATCATAGAAAACTGAGACCTTTGATAACAGTCCTGCTTTATAGTAGTTGTTATTAAGACTCCTGAAATATCTTACTGGAATTGATGGTTTGTATATTCTGATTTATCCCCTTCTTGTACTAAAATACATCTTACTAGCAAGTATATGAGAACGGTTACCATATAGAAGCTTTCAAAGAGAAGCATTCTGCTTTTCATTTCCTCAAACAATCTATATATACAGAATAGCTTGATAAAATAGAATGTCTGCCTCGATCAGACAAGTAGTCCAGTGTCACACTGGGTTTAGAGGGGGATTCATATACTTGAATTCTGCTTCAGTTTTTAAATGCTTTAATTCCCTTGCTGGTTGAAACACACTATCCTAAAAAGCAGGGAACTTGAACTGACTCCTGTTGAAGTTGATGGGTATTTTGAATAGTTCAAAGATACTTGACTGTATCAAGTAGCTGTAGCTTTTAAATAAGTATCAAATTGTAGTTTTTAAATACATCCTATGAATTTTGTGGAAGTGCAACAAACTCCATACAGTAAGATTGTTTAGGAATAAACTTCGAGAGCTGACTTACTGTCATCTGCTTTTTCAGATAAGAAACAATATCAGACACTATTTTGTTGAATCTCCCACTATTAAACTTTGTTATGATATTGTAACATGGATGGCAACTCAAATAGCAATAAGTTATACAGTTGTGCCATTTGTACTGCTCTCCGTAAAACCCTCTGTCACCTTTTACAGGTAAGCACCTTCTACCTGTTCCCTTTTTTCTTGTCTTTAACTTGGAATAGGAGTATTTTTCTGTAGTGTTAAGATTTCTGAGACTATTTTAGTGATAGAGTTATTTGGTAGCTGACCAAACTGTATTTCTATTCTAGTGCTTGAACATAGTTTCTGTTGACTATGAGAAACCATAAAGGGGTCTTGTTTTCCTAGCGTAACAGACTGCTTTTTCCTGGGGCGGGGGGGGGTGGAAAATACCACCACAAGAACCAGAGGGTATCTTTGAGATTACTATATGCAATTGAACTATTTTGTAGCAAGACTAGATAATGATTTGCCCAAAGTTACTTTCGTGAAAAATAGTTGAAAGCAGACTTCCCTTCACCTTACATCTCTGTTACAGCACTGAGTACTCTGGGGGAAGACTTAATTTCTAATTTCCCCTTTATTACTTTTCTTTAAAAAGAAAAATTAATGTCTTCCTGACTTAAGTCTGATATGCAAAGTACTCTATGTGAGTAGGTTTTGACAATTTATTCCTTAAGCATCCTGTAAGAGTGGGCAGAGTTTTACTGAATTCTTTTTTGTTTATTTTTTTTAGCTCCTGCTATTTTTGTCTTCATATTGCCAGCATCCTGGTGTTGTTGGTATTTCCATTGAAAAGAACTCAAAAAGGAAGTAAAAAGCATGAAAGCATTCAGCCTGTGTGGTCCAAAAAACTAGAAGAAGAAAATCTTTTGCAAAAGAACAGTTATTCCACAACAAATAACAGTTTCAGTCAGAAAGAAGAAATAACCTGCAGATATCAAGCGTTAAAACAGTGATTGAGGAAATACTACGATGAATATATTTTGTATGTTTTCAGAAACCCATTTTTAGCACCTTTTAAAGGGGTTTGTATTTGTTTGCAAAGATCTTTAGTAAGAAAAGAATGCATTATCTAGGAAAATCACATACAATAGCAAGACTGGAAACAAAACAAATTAACCCCTCCCATGCCATGTCCCTGTGGGTCACGCCTTATATGAAGATATTACCATTATTTCAATGGGCACTCAGGACTTGCAGCGTATGTCCATAGGGTTATATGTGTGCCCTTTGCTGAATGTACGTTGTGTATCCCAAGGCACTGATAGGGTGGAATCAAATTGTGTCAATCTAGGATTAACAAATGGAAATTAACTTTTCCAAATGAATGACTTGCCTTAAACCCTCTATTTACTGAAATATTGTTTTCAAGTGGGTATTTTCAAGTTTGGTTTTATATGAAAAGCATATTTATAGCATATGCTATTATATATTTGAAAGAAGATAAAACTAGGAAATGCAAGTCATTAGAAGGCTTTTGAATCTTTAAAAGGGAATTGCAATAAGCATCTCAGTATTTGGAGGGTTTTCTTAAAGTATCTCAAACTATTACAGTACATTACGGAACTGTAAACATTACTGATGCCAAATTGTAGTTAGGTTTCTTTATTAAAGAGTATAATTTTACATAGCCCTTCTGAATGGATTAAAATAAATAAACAAACAAACACAAGGTTCACATTTTTCAGGGCTTAATAGCCCTGAAAATAGCCCTCTAAGTTTCTTTTACTTTAAAGTACCTGAAAACAATTAATAAAAACACTGCCAAGAGGGCTTTGCAGCTAGCGAAGGAAAAGCAACCCTAGGACACAGAAGACAATGTGAAAGCACTGGGATGTCAATGAAAGTCTGGGTTTTACCCTTAAATATCAGAAATACTTGTTCTAGAATAGAACTGTTTTACCAAAAATTATTTCTAATGTTTAAAGCTGTTTTGAGTTTTCAGGCATACAGTGGTTAGTTGATGATGCTTTCAGTACAAAACAGCAAAATTACCTTGAGCTCTAATGCACAGGTAGTCAAACAAGAAATTATTATCACAGCCAATTTCTGTGTGCTTAATAATTGATGGCCCTTTATCCAAAGAAATATATGAATTTGAGGGAAAGCTTTTTCTTTAAACTAGAATTTTAGATGCAAAATTTGTCATATTTGTGGGTAACATAATGAAAGAAAGAAGTCCTTCTGACTGACTGAACTATGGAAGTGTGTCAAGGGAATAATGCAGTGATTTTATCTATTCCAGACCATTTATTGTGATGATGGTCATTGCTAGAGTACTACTGTTAAAAGGCTATATTTTAATTGCTTATATTCTGTATTTTCTTGTCATTTTTTAAGTAAACACAAACTGTTTATTCACGTAGGTTTTTTTTTTTAGCTTTAAAACTGACACAAGATACTACCGAAGAAAAATAATGCGGCTTGTTGATTAATAGCCTACAAATGAATGAGAAAAATTTTGCCATAATATTTTGAACCTTAGATTTTTCATCAAATATCTGGCACTAGTGGGGTGAATATTCTTAGTACCAGAAGTGTGATAAAGGTCCTTAGCTTTGGGGATCCTGCTGTGGAAAAATAGTCACAGTACTGCTGGTTTACTCTTAAGAACCAGATCCCAAGTCAGGTCAGAGTTGTTTCCTTGCTGTAATAGTTCTGTCTCTGGCCTTTGGCTCTTTGCTGAAAACTCCATGAGGATAATGTACCTTTTCCATATACGTAGATTAGCATTAATTAAGCTGCAGTTAAAAGGGGGGAGCTAAATAAGGAATGAGAGAGGATGAGTCTGTTTAGATCAGTTGTTTCAGTGACGGCTGTTTTATCTTTAAAAAAAAATAATCAGACTTCTAAATCCTTATTTTGATTACCCAAGTAGACCTCCCCTTCTGTGGGTTTGTGGTTGTCATATGTCTCTCTGAAATGGCATTATGCTGTTATATAGCAACAATTGCTGCTGTTTATAAGTGAGGGCAAGCTCTAGTTTCTTCATGTGTGATTATTCTACAGGATCAGAAAAGACATTTTCCTACTCTTTTGTTCTTGAAGAGACATTTGCATAAAATAATATTGAGAATTGCACAATTCTGAGTGGATGAGTAGAGTTAGGGTTGATTCTTTCAGCTTGTTCCTGTTGAACTTAAGTTCATCTTGTTGGTGTCATCTACGTATCTACCCAACCAAGCACTTTTGGATGACAGTGCAACATCTAATGTGCCATTTTTCCTCTTAATGTTTTGCTACTCTTGTTTTCTTGTTTTGCCTGCGGGCCTGTGTGCGTGATGAAGGCTTACTGATTCTTCATGCTGGAATATAAAAAGAGGTGTAAGCACTCCCAGAAAATAAGGAGGTTTAGGATAGGAAAGGCTAGCTCTTCAGTGTGAGTGAATTCACAAGTACTGTTTTTTTTCAGAACTTTTTATATGGGGAAGTTAAAACAGCTTAGAAAATAGTGCTTCAGTTGGGCACAGGTTTCAAAACTGGATGTGACTGCTGTCTGCATGCAATACCATTACTTTTTTCTTCATGATCTGAGCCCCTTAAATATTGCAAAGTAAGAAAATCATGACAATTAATTTGTTCTGCACAGAATTTATTTTTAAGTGTAGTATCCTAGAATTTACCCTTTAAATGTCATTGCTGAATATAAAATACTTTGAACCACAATCTGCTCTTTATGCAAATGAATTATGGGAAGAGGTTTTGTGTTTTAATTGCAGCACTCCAAGATTTTAGTTAAAAAAAAAAAAAAGCTCAAGTTTTTAATCAACCTGGGGTTTAGTTGCTATTGCTTTCCCTCTGCTTTACTAGTTGCCGGCCTTGCTATCACACTGGATCCTTTTTATCCATTTGGTCAGAAAGTCAAGAGCAGCCAGTGCCAATGCTTTAGATAACTTTCAGGTTTTACATGCTTCATTTTATAATACCAAATTTGACAGAATGATGGTGATTTACTATTGCTCTTGCTGAGAAAAACAGTAGAAAGTAAATTTCCTAGAAATATTTTGGTTGTGAAGGAAGCATGGGTTTAAGTATTCTTTCTCGTATTAACTAATGAATATCCAAAAAGTAAAACTGTTTTCTGTATTGAACACGTTATGAAAAGTAAATACAGCGTATCATTCAGAATTTTATGGTGCTTTGCAGACATTCACCTATTGTGAACATTTCATTTAGGCACTTAATGAGCTAATGATAATTAGTAAATGTAGTCACCCTGATAGTAACTATTTGCTTGCTTAACCTTTTTGGGTTGTTTTTTTAAAGCTTCGTGATTCTGTATTAATGATAGAGATATATATTTAAAGAGTACTTTCAGTGGTGCCTACTACTATTGTAATCGGGAAGGCTTTGTTAGCTTTATAGCTACAGTACACGCTTCTTATTCAGGAAGCTTATTCTTCCATGGCCACTCCGTAAGTTGACATGTGACATTTTAGAATGCATTACCCTGTAAAAATACTGGTATGCATTTCAATATGCTCTTGATACCAAATCACACTTTAGCGAGATGACTTTATGAAGAGATCTTTGTATATTCCCTGATCTACACTGACTTGTGGTATGACTTCTACCAGTATAGTATATTATTTATTTGAAGAATTTTACACTTAAATAACTTGTTCTGCTTCCCCTATGGGAACAAGTAATGTGAATATAGATGCTATGCTTTTATGACAGGATGCACACTGCGAGTTGTGCTTCTATGGATATAGTGTTGATTTGATTAGTAGTAAAACATCCTCTGATGCAGAGGAGACCTTTATGAGATTCTCACCACCTGTCAAATTCATATCAAAAGTAATTCTAACAGAACCTGGATTTTTCTCTCAGAAGCTTTGCAAACAAATTGTTGACATGACAATTTGTTTAAATATAGGGTCAGATGTGTCCTCACACTTGCCTGCGAATGTTTCATTGTTGCTTACATGTAAAACTTGTACATGCTCAACTTTATAAGTTGGCCTTGGATGATAAAGAAATTTAAAAGCACAAGTTACAAGAATTTAGGCTTTCATTTCCCTTAAGTCTTTCACTTCGTAATTCTCATTGAATCCTGAATCAGGTTTGAGTTTTTTTGTTTTCAATAAAAATTTGGAAGTATTGCCATTTATATTAAAAAGTGATTGGTGTTAAAAAAACAGATGGAAATAACTTTAAGGATTTAAATATGATGCAGACTCTATGTATAAAAAATATACATTGGTTCTGTGCTGATTCTGTGCTGATTTCATTACATGATTTACCATTATGTATTTATTTAGGTCCAGTAATACTCAGAATAGCACTTGAGAGTATTTTTTAATTTCCTGTTAAAAAAATCAATTGGCTATAAGTACTTAAACAAGTACTTAAATGCTGTTCTGAATAAGAATCCAAGCAGATGCTGTAGTGAAATGAGCCTACTCATTAGATAGACCTGTTTGGATCTAAGTTAGTTGGAGCTGTTGGTCTTAATCCTCATCACAGTCATGGTGGAAAAGCTGGTGGTGAAGCAGTTTCTGGTAAGAACACGTCCTGTCAGTGGCAAAGAGGGTTTGCCACAGAATCTCTGGGGGTATCTAACCCTACATCCAGAGCTTGACAGAGGGTCTACTTGCTTGCAACCCAGGCTGCTCTATGCTTGCTCTGCCTGGATTTTTGATGCGTTTGCTGTCTTGACCTAGATGTTTTGCAAATACCACGACATCCAGACATCTGCAAAGTCACCCTGCAAGGTTACAACCACAAATATTGCAACAGTTGCTTATTATGGTCAAAACTAAATGAAAAAAAAAAAAGGACTTAATTTCTTAAAAACTTGTTTTGAGGTGAGCTTGTTGTATGTTCTTTACAAAACCTAACCATTAACTAACAATTTTCATCTCATTAAGTATTTAAAACATAATTTTGCTCACTTTAGGTATATAAATGTGCAAATGTAAAATTTGCTACTTCATTTTCTTCTGTGCACTAGATGTGTACCCAGTGACATTGGCCTGGTTTTGGTTTTAGACATTTTTAGATTGTCTAAATCCATGTACATATCCATATAAACATTGTGTAAATTTTATGAACTGACAAACTCTTGTTACATATAGTGTTCATAAATATAATTAAAATAGGCCATATCAATATTTACATGAGACTAGTGTTGAGCCCTCCAGTTGTTTGCAGCCTCTTCTGAAGGCTTGTTGGGCTCCATTCTCAAGAGTACCAAGCTTTCTGCTTCTTAAAGTGAAAATAGAATATGTTGGTTAGACTTTAGGTGGAAAGTAAAGAGCTTCATTCGCACTGTTGCAAACCCAACCCTTACAGGATATTCTGCTGCAGGCTATGAATACAAAATTTGACTTCAGATACATGACTGGAATCTGCGTTAGGGCCACTTTTGGAGGAAGCTTTTTATATAAATAGTGACTCAGCCCAGCACCTTATTCCAAACAAACCTCTTGGCAAAAGAGCTCTGCACAACCCTCTTCCTTCCTTTCATTCCCTGAGGGAGGAATACCCCAAGCTGGATTTTCATTTAGGTTTCACTACAGTATGTCACATGAACAGGTACCTGTGGTCCATGCTGTGGTTGGATGAGGCTTCCAAACTGGGAAGATGTTACCTGAAACAAAGTAAGAGAGGAACAGGATGCCTAGAGACAGGTAATCAGAAGAGTGCAACACTACGTACTAAAGGTGCAACCATCTTTTGTCACAATAAGTTAAGCAGGTATTTGCCTACGCATATTTTGCCTTTCTATGTGTTTATCAGTTCTCTTTACATCTTTTCTTTGTATCTTCTTTTGTCCAGTGGTGTTGACTATTTCTAAGAAGAATCTGCTGATGTGTCTTATGTGACAGAGGTGTCAAAATGATAAAATAGTAATTAGGTAGTTACTCTTAAATCCCAGACCTCAGATGTGTTCTAGATCAGTTAGAAGAGAACATTTGAAATGTATTGAATGAAAAATAGTGTAAGATGGGTAAATATATCATTATTCAAAGATGTTGTAATAAGTTATTCGATTTAAGAATTTAAAATATGGAACTTTGTTCTTTCCTGCCTTGGTTACACATTTAAGGGAATAGTTTTACCTCAATGCAGAAGTAGTTATGCCTCCGACAACCCGTATGTTTAAGGTGAGAAGACACTCCTAAAAGTGGATAGCTACAGTATTCCTAAATTTGCCTTTCCTGGTTCAGAATATAATGCATTGTCGTGAATTTCATTTTTATTATTCCAAAATATATATTTTTAAAAAAGTGTTATTTTTCAACAGATCCATAAACTAAGTGTTGGTGTATGGTAAAATGCAAATACCACTGTTAGTTACACTGTGACTGTGATATTTTAATAATTACTTATTTCTAATTTGTCTCAGCAGTGCTGCAGAAGCAGCATGCTGTTATGTTTTAAAGGTGTTTTTAACTTGCCTATAAATGTTTTTTTCTAATTTGTGTCTTTAAATCTATTAAATTGTAGTTTAAAAAAAAAAGTGAGCTTGTTTTCATAAATTTTTTGGTGTCTGTCTGTCTTTAATGAGCACTAAAGAACAACATTATTTTAATGTGGTTTCTACTATATAGATTACTAAATGCTACAACCATGCACTTACACTGTTATTTGGAATATTATATTTTAAAATTGCTTTTATCCCATTTGCGGTCTGTAGCTTTTATAGAAATACATAATCATTTTCCAGGAGAGCTGGTAAGTAGCATTTCAAGTGTAGTTGTCTTGTTCCTTGGGAAATGTACTTAAGTAACTTCAAAATATCCCCCTCAAGCATATTGCTACCTCATGCGCTATTCTGAATATGATGACTTGGGTGTTTTTGGCTTGATACATTGAACCAACGTAATTAACAAATCAAAATAGGGGACAGTGAAGTGGGTTGAGAACTGGCTGTGTGACAGGACCCAAAGGG